>PITA01007973.1:0-87662 GCA_004023965.1 Spilogale gracilis
CCTCTTACTTAGGACATATTTATGCTGCCTTTCACCTTGGAAATGATCCATGTTTCCCAAAGAAAGCGGGCCTTTGTGTTACATATTCAAATGTTTTCACTGGAGGGTTTTGCAAATTTAAAAGAAAATGAATGTGTTTACCCAGAATATATTAATTTCAAATGACTTTTAGTGTGTGAATTAAGACAAAAGGAGAGGGGAGATGCGGGCCAAAGGAAAACAGCTGGGTCTTTGTTGCCAGCAGGAAGCTGTGTCTACACCCCACCCGCTCAGTCTCTCCAAGGGAGAATGCAGTGCTTTTCCCGGCTGGACCCCATCCCGGTGGGGACCAGGGCTGCCGGAGTCCTCGACACCTCCAGGCACCCCATTCTTCTCAGGCTCACCTGTCCCCACAGGAGGCTGCATCCCCAGCTCCGACTCTGCTGGGAGTCACGGCTTCTGCCCCCAGCAGCAGGTGTCCCTCAGCGCCTGGGGCCTGGTCCACACCTCTTGCAGGCCCGGGGTTGTCTCATCACGCATGGGACACTGGGTTCTCAGGGCAGTAAGCGCGACCCCACCCCACTGATGGGATGATGCTTTTGTTGTTTTTGTGGTTTTTCATTTTTTAAACCTCCTCAGGCCAGTCTTCCAGTTAGCATGAGGTCAGGTCAGGGCCTGACAGACTTCTCGGTGGAGCTCCTTGACGCCTCGGGGTCGCCTTGAATGTCAAAGGCTCTCCTTGTGCAGGGCCTGGAGCCAGGAAGACCCAGGAGGGCCAGGCCTGGGTGCAGGCTCCCTTCGATTGCTGCTGGCCTGCCTGGGCCCCCATAATCTCCTCCTCGCCGGTTTCTCAGGACAGAGAGGACAGAAGGCCTGAGCCTCTGGTTCGCGGCAGGGCAGGAACAGCTTCCTGACCCCTCGAGCCCGCAGTCCGTGTTCACAGACACATACGTACAGGCTCTCCACCACCAGCCTCATGTCTTGGCCCCCACCTGTCCCCAAATACTCCAACCAATGAATTTGCACTGATGAGTCCCTCAGCCGAGAATTCTCTCCCCTCCTTTGCTGCCCACCTCATCTGTCTGGTGGCTGTGTAACCCACTTTTAACAAAGTCCTGAGTTTCTCCAGCAGGCCACTCCCACGCCCACACACTGGAAACCTCTGTCCTCACAGAGCAAGTCTAAGGTTGCTAAGTACTAAGGAGTAAAATTAAAAAACAAAGGCACAAGGAAAGTCAGATAAAAGGTAGAAATGGTACAGGGGATGACACGTGAAGGCCTTACTAAAAAGTGGATATTTCTTTCAGCTTGGTGAGAGAGTCACCGATCCTTCAGAAGGAACTTGGCCTGAGCCCCTGGAGGCCAGAGTGACCACTTTCTGAGACCAGAGGGGCATAGAGGAGCAGGTTTGGGGAAGAAAACTCAGAAGCTCATGCGGACACAGTGAATGCCATGTGCTGTGCAGCCAATTGGGCTTCCAGGAGTGAAGTTGAAGGGACAAGTTAGACCAAGGAGGAGTGGTCAGCTGTGTGCCCAGTGCTGCAGACAGCTCAGGGAAGATGGGGTCAGACAACGGGCATGGGTTCCAGTTTGGCATGGGGAGTGGGGAGTTAGTTGATCACTGGAGAAGAGCCGTTTCCATGGGGCAGTGGGGAAACCCTCTGCCTGGAACGGACTCAGGAGGCAATGGGGGAGAGAAATTAGAGCCCCCAAATATGGGTAACTCTTAGGGAGCTTCCAAGGAGAAAAATGGGACAGTGCAGGGGAGAGAATTTGGGAGAAAGAGAAGTTTGGGAGGTTTAAGATAGAAATTAAAAACTTTCTATGGGCTAATGAGAATGTTCATGAGGAAGGGGGAAAGGGGTGCAGGAGGAGGAGGGAAGTGCTGGGAATGTCTTGGAGCAGGCTGGAGGGGATGGGATCTGGAAGGCTGGGTGTGACAGTGTGACAGAAGATTCAGAATCAAAGGTGGGAAGGAGAAGGGTCTGGCAGTGGTGGCGAGAACCGTGGAGGATACCTGCTCTACCTCCCAGCCCGCTCCAGGGGGAGGTGAGGGAGAGAGCCACACTCCCCGAAGAGGCTGCAGGAGAAGCAGTGTGACCAGGTTTCCATTTGGGCAAGTAGGCGAAAGAAAGTTCATATAAGAATTTGAGGATATAGGACATTTCACCCATGGCTGAATGAGTTCCAGAAGATGACCACCAAAGGTTTGGGGGATAAGGAACTCTTGAGAGGCATAGGCATCTTGCAAAGACTGATGTGACCCTGAATCAAGGGCATGAGGGAAAGTGTCCTGAGGATCCCTGTTTGTGGAGTCAGGGCAAGACGGGGAAGAACAGATGGAACGTGCAAAGGTCTGAGGCCTGCTCTGTGGTCCCATGGGTGGAGGGATGGAGGTCAGAGGAGAAGGGGTCTCAGCCCCCAGGATGACAGTGGCTCATGGAGACCTCTCACTGTGAGCACCCCTGCCCGGGGAGGTGTGTTTACCTGGTAGACAGACCTGTATTTGTAAGTGAATGACTCATTCCACACCCTTGACTTCCAGTCCAGTTTCATTTCATTCCAGAATAAGGCCATGCATTTCAGTTCAAAGGTAGTTCTGAATTAGTCTTTGATAGACTGCAAGTCAGAGCCAACTCCGGGTCTCACGTGGAAGCTGATAGCTAGAAGCAGATCCTCCAGCCCCATCCCAGACCCCAGGATCAGACATTTGGCCGGGGGACACCAGTGTTGTTTTAACGGCCTCTCGGGGGATGCAGATACACAGTCTGGTTTGAAAACTTTATGGGTCCACAGATTCTGGCAAAGGACAGGGCTGGTGCTCACCACTGGCCATCTCACTGAAGAGGCCAATCCACAAACCACTGGTTTGGATTCCCCAGTTCAACAAAGTATAAGCAAGGTCACTCAGTATTTCTCTGTGACACCTCACAAGAGTGGATCTTGCTCCCTTCTGGCAAGTCTTCCCTCACCCCTGTCCCCAGGCGCCAAAAGCCCCCCTCTGGCAATGCTCATCACCCTGGAGTCCCTTGTTGAACCACCTCCCCCCAGACAGCAGGCTCTGTGGGGATCAGGGCTGGTCCGCTCGTATTCCCTGCTCCGTCCATAATGCCCAGCACTTGGGTAGTCTTTAATAAAAACCACCATTATGTGGTTGCACATAATGAATTGACAGAGCTTGGTAAAACCAATGCACACCGTTAGTGTGGTGCCTGATTCGGAGTGGGGGCATTCCTTCAGCCCTCCACTGGCCCTCCCCTCCCCTACTCTGCAGCATTTGCTGCTGTCATACTTTGTAATATCCGATAGGAAAAAATGCCCATCATCACTGTCACTTTTCAGAATTTCCTCAGCTGTCCTGGCACATTTTTTTCTTCTGGGTAAGTTTTAGAATTGTGTTGTTGAGACCCCACCGAGTGATTTTGATTGCAATTAGATTAAATGTATGGCTTAATTTGGGGTATCTCTTCTTAAGTGCAGTAACTCTTCCATTCCCAGAACATAACTCTCCAATTATTGAAGTCTTTTTTCTTATGTCCTCAGTGAGGTTTTAGTTCTTTTCATTTAGGTCCATAGTGATTTCTGTCTGGTCGCTGTCAGGAAGTAAGTGAGCTATTAGTTTTCTATGTTTTGGTGCTGGGCCCCCCCTTTCTGCACTCACTTATTAAACCTTACTACTTTGGGTTTCATTATCTGGAGCATATCCCGGTAAAATATCATATTTTACATCCTTTTAATACTTCTCATTTCTTGCCTTCAGTCGACAATCACACCCTGTGTTGTGTTGAGAGTCTGATATTGCCTTCTTTTCCTTTTACTTTTTTTTTCTGACTTAATGTTTCACCATTCCGAAAAGAATGGTGCTATTTCTTCTTTTTATGGAGATATTCTTCATTGTAGAAAACAAATATCATTCTGTTCCTATTTTATTGAGGTTTTTTTTCCTCTAAGAAATTGATTTTGAATTTTTTTCAAAAGCCCTTTTGGTGTCTAGCAAGACAATGAAATGATTTTTCTTTCTTGACTGCTCTGGATTTTGGAGGTGATTAATTACAGATTTCCTGATAGTTAGCCATTGAAATGTATTATGCTTGGTCACAGTGTGTTCTTTCAGTACCAGGCTAGCCTTGATTTACTAATATGTCACTTGGGATTTTGGCATATCTAGTCCTAAGTGACTTAAGTCTGCGATCCTCTTTTTTGTGCTCTCTGGCAGGTTGTGGTACCCAGGTTACACAGTTTGCAACATCTCTGTCCTATGCTCTAGGAATTACCCATTCCTTAAAAGTACAAAATATCCTTCCTATGAAATTATTCAGAGTGCCTTTGGGTTAGTAGCACTTTTTATTTTATTAACCTATAATTATTATTGTGTCAAGGGGGCAAGTCTGTGACTCATCAGTCTTACACAATTCGTAGCACTCACCATAGCACATACCCCCCCAGTATCCATCACCCAGTCATCCCATCCCTCTCACCTCCCTCCCCTCTAGCAACCCTCAGTTTGTTTCCTGAGATTGAGTCTCTTATGGTTTGTCTTCCTCTCTGGTTTCATTGCCTTTTATTTTTCCCTCCTTTCCTCTATGATCTTCTGTTTTGTTTCTCAAATTCCTCATATCAGTGAGATTATGTAATATCTTTCTCAAACTAGTTCCATCCACGTCTTTGGAAATGGCAAGATTTCAGGGGTTTTTATGGTTGCATAATATTCCAGTGTGTATGTGTGTATGTGTGTGTGTGTGTAAACTACATCTTTTTTATCCATTCATCTGTTCATGGACGTCTGGGCTCTTTCCATAGTTTGGCTATTGTGGACATTGCTGCTCAAAACATTGTGGTGCATGTGCTCCTTTGGACCACTACATTTGTATCGTTGGGGTAATTAGTAGTGCACTTGCTGGGTCATAGAGTAGGTCTATTTTCAACTTTTTGAGGAACCTTCATACTGTTTTCCAGAGTGCCTGCACAAGCATACATTTCCACCAACAGTGGAGGAGGGTTCCCCTTTCTCCACATTTTCACCAACATCTGTTCTTTCCTGACTGGTTAATTTTAGCCATTCCGACTGGTGTGAGGTGGTATCTCATTGTGGTTTTGATTTGCACTTCCCTGATGCTGAGGGATGTTGAACACCTTTTCATGTGTCTGTTGGCCATTTGGGTGTCTTCTTTGGAGAAGTGTCTGTTCATGTCTTCTGCCCATTTCTTGATTGAATGATTTGTTCTTTGGGTGTTGAGTTTGATAAGTCCTATATAGATTTTGGATACTAGCCCTTTACCTGATAAGGTCATTTGCAAGTATCTTCTCCCATTCTGTCAGTTGTCTTTTGGGTTTTTTGACTATATTCATTGGCTGTGCAAAAACTTTTGATCTTGATGAAGTCCTAGTAGTTCATTTTTACCCTTACTTCCCTTGCCTTTGGTGATGTTTCTAGGATGACGTTGCTGTGGCTGGAGTCAAAGAGGTTGTTGCCTGTATTCTCCTCAAGGATTTAATGGACTCCTGTCTCACATTGAGGTCTTTCATCCATTTTGAGTCTATTTTTGTGTGTGGTGTAAGGAAATGGTCCAGTTTCATTCTTCTGCATGTGGCTGTCCAATTTTCCCAACACCATTTGTGGAAGACACTGTCTTTTTTCCATTGGATAGTCTTTCCTGCTTTGTCAAAGATTAGTTGACCATAGAGTTGGAGGTCCATTCCTGGGCTCTCTATTCTGTTCCAATGATCTATAGGTCTGTTTTTATGCCAGTACCATACTGCCTTGATGATTACAGATTTGTAATAGAGCTTGAAGCCTGGAATTGTGATGCCACCAACTTTGGTTTTCTTTTTCAACATTCTCCTGGCTATTTGGGGTCTTTTCTGGTTCCATACAAATTTTAGGATTATTTGTTCCATTTCTTTGAAAAAAGATGAAGGTATTTTGATAAGGATTGCATTAAATGTATAGATTGCTTTAGGTAGCATAGATAGTTTCATAGTGTTTGTTCTTCCAATCTATGAGCATGGAGCGTTTTTCCATTCTGTTGTGTCTTCCACAATTTCTTTCATGAGTATTCTGTAGTTTTCTGAGTACAGATTCGTTGCCTCTTTGCTTAGATTTATTCCTGAATATCTATGATTTTGTGTGTTCTAAATGGAATAAACTCCTTAATTTCTCTTTCTTCTGTCTTGCTGTTGCTGTCTAGAAATGCAACTGCTTTCTTGGCATTGATTATATATCCTGACACTTGACTGAATTCCTATATGAGTTCTAGCAGTTCTGGGGTGGAGTCTTTTGGATTCTCCACATAAAGTATCACACCATCTACAAAGAGTGAGAGTTTAACTTATTTGCTGATTTGGATGCCTTTTACTTCTTTTTGTTGTCTGATTGCTGAGGCCAGGACTTCTAGTACTATATTGAAAAGCAGTGGTGTTAGTGGATAGCCCTGCCATGTTCCTGACCATAAGGGAAAAGCTCTCAGTTTTTCCCAATGGGGAGTGATCTTCTCTGTGGGTTTTTCATAGATGGCTTTTATGATATTGAGTGACATATGTACCCTCTATCGCTACACTGTGAAGAGTTTTGATCAAGAAACGATGCTGTACTTTGTCAAATGCTTTTTTAGCATCCACTGAGAGTATCATATGGTTCTTGTCCTTTCTCTTATTAATGTACTGTATCGCATGGATTGATTTGCAGATATTGAACCAGCCTTGCAGCCCAGGAATAAATCCCTCTGGTCATGGTGAATAATCCTTTGATGTACTGTCGAATCTTGCTGGCTAGTATTTGGGGGAGTATTTTTGCATCCATGTTCATTGGTGATATTGGGCTGTAATTCTCCTTTTTGATGGGGACTTTTTCTGGTTTGGGGATCAAGGTAGTACTGACCTCATAAAATGAGTTTGGAAGTTTTCCTTCCATTTCTACTTTTTGGAAGAGTTTTAGGAGAATAGGTATTAATCTTCTTTAAATGTTTGGTAGAATTCCCTTGAGAAGCCATCTGACCATGGGCTGTTGTTGGATATTTTGGATGACTGCTTTCTTTCCTTCCTGGTTATGGGTCTGTTGAGGTTTTCTATTTCTTCCTGGTTCAGTTTTGGTAGAAAAGAAATGCATCCATTTCTTCCAGGTTGTCTAATTTGCTGGCATATAGTTGCTCATAATATGTTCTTATAATGGTATTTCTTTGGTGTTGATTGTGATCTCTCCCCTTTCATTCATGATTTTATTTATTTGGGTCCTTTCTCTTTTCTTTTCCATAAGTTTGGCCAATCTTGTTAATTCTTTCAAGGAACCAGCTCCTACTCTCACTGATCTGTTCTACTGTTCTTTTGGTTTCTATTTCATTGATTGGTGCTCTGATCTTTATTATTTCTCTTCTCCTGCTGGGTTTAGCCTTTATTAGCTCTTCTTTCTCCACCTCCTTTAGGTGTAGGGTTAGGTTGTGTATTTGAGACCTTTCTTGTTTCTTGAGAAAGACTTGTATTGCTATATACTTTCTTCTTAGGACTGCCTCTGCTGCATCCCAAAGGCTTTGAACAGTTGTGTTTACTCTTTCATTTGTTTCCATGAATTTAATTCTTCTTTAATTTCCTGGTTGACCCACTCATTCTTTAGTAGGATTCTCTTTAGCCCCCATGGATTTGAGTTATTTCCAACTTTCCTTTTGTGATTGAATTCCAGTTTCAAAGCACTTTGGTCCAAAAATATGCAGATCGTGACCCCAATTTTTTGGTACTGGTTGAGATCTGATTTGTGACGCAGGATGTGATCTATTCTGGAGAATATTCTAGGTACACTTGAGAAGAATGTGTATTCTGTTGCTTTGGGATGGAACGTTCTGAATATATCTGTGATGTCCATCTGGTCCAGTGTATCATTTAAAGCCTTTATTTTCTTGTTGAGCTTTTGCTTAGATGATCTGTCCATTTCACTGGGGGGGGTGTGTTAAAATCCCCTACTATTATTGTAATATTGTCGATGTGTTTCTTTGATTTAGTTATTAATTGGCTTATATAACTGGCTGCTCCCACGTTAGGGGCATTGATATTTATGTTTGATCTTCTTGTTGGACAGACCCTTTAAGTATGATATAGTGTCCTTCCTTACCTCTTATTATAGCCTTTTGCTTAAAATCTAATTTGTCTGATCCAAGGATTGCTGCCCCAGCTTTCTTTAGATGTCCATTAACATGGTAAATGGTTTTTGCACCCCCTTGCTTTAAATCTGAAGCTTTCTTTGGGTCTAAAATGAGTCTCTTGCAGACAGCATATCAATGGGCTTGTTGTTGTTTTTTTTTTAATCCATTCTGATACCCTATATCATTTGATTGGGGCATTTAACTCATTTACAGTCAGGGTAACTTTACAAAGATATGAATTTAGTGCCATCGTATTGCCTTTAAGGGGACTGCTACTATATATTGTCTCTGTTCCTTTTTGGTCTATGTTACTTTAAGGTTTACTCTCTCTTTGCTTAGAGGACCCCTTTCAATATTTTCTGTAGGACTGGTTTGGTTTTTACAAATTTAGTTTTTGTTTGTCCTGGAAGCTGTTTATCCTTCCTTCTATTTTCAGTGACAGCCTAGATTGATATAGTATTCTTGGATGCATTTTTTTAAATTTTTTATCACATTATTTTAATTTTTCAGTGTTCCAAGATTCATTGTTTATGGCCCACACCCAGTGCTCCATGCGATACGTACCCTCAATACCCACCACCAGGCTTGTCCATTCCCCCATCCCTTCCCCTCCAAGACCCTCAGTTTGTTTCTGAGTCCAAAGTCATTCGTGTTTCATCTCCCTCCCCAATTTACCCCACTTCCCTTTTCCTTTCCTTCTACTGTCCTCCATATTACTCCATGCTCCACAAGTAAGTGAAACCATATGATACTTGACTTTCTCTGCTCGGCTCATTTCACTCAGCATAATATCCTCCAATCCCGTCTATGCTGCTACAAAAGTTGGGTGTTTATCCTTTCTGATGGAGGCGTAATATTCCATTGTATATGTGGACCATATCTTCTTTATCCATTTGTCTGTTGAAGGGCACCTTAGCTCTTTCCACAGTTTGGCGATTGTGGCCATTGCTACAATGAACATTGGGGTACATATGGCCCTTCTTTTCACTACATCTGTATCTTTGGGGTAAATATTCAGTAGTGCAATTGCAGGGTCATACGGTACCTCTATTTTTAATTTTTTAGGAATCTCCACACTGTTTTCCAAAGTGGCTGCACCAACTTGCATTCCCAGCAACAGTGTAGAGGGTTCCCCTTTCTCCGCCTCTAGTCGTTTCCTGTCTTGTTAATTTTGGCCATTCTGACTGGTGTAAGGTGGTATCTCAGTGTGGTTTTGATTTGAATTTCCCTAATAGCTAATGATGACAAACATTTTCTCGTGTGTCTGTTAGCCATTTGTATGTCTTCTGTGGAGAAGTGCCTCTTCATGTCTCCTGCCCATTTTTTGATGTGATGATCTTTATTTTGGTTGTTGAGTTTGAGGAGTTCTTTATAGATCTTAGATATCAGCCCTTTGTAGTGTCATTTGCAAATATCCTCTCCCATTCCATCAGTTGCCTCTTCGTTTTGTTGACTGTTTCCTTTGCTGTGCAGAAGCTTTATTTTGATGAAGTCCCAAAAGTTCGTTTTTGCTTTTGTTTCTTTTTGGCTACATATTTTTTCTCATTTATTGTTCTGAACATATCATGCCATTCCTTTCTGGCCTACCAGGCCTCTGTGGATAGGTTTGCTGCCAGTCTAATATTTCTACCATTGTCAATTACAGAACTATTGTCCCAAGCGACTTTCAGGATTTTCTCCTTGTCTCTCAGACTTGTAAGTTTTACTACTAGATGATGGGGTGTGGACCTATTTTTATTGATTTTGTGGTGGGTTCTCTGTGCCTCCTGGATTTTGGTGCTTGTTCCCTTTGCCAAATTAGGAGAATTTTCTGCTATAATTTGCTCCAATATACCTTCTGCCCCCCTCTCTCTTTCTTCTTCTTCTAGGATTCCAACTACTCTAATATTGTTTCATCTTATGGTATCACTGATCTCTCAAATTCTCCCCTCATGGTCCAGTAGTTGTTTGTCTCTCTTTTTCTTGTTTCTTTATTCTCCATCATTTGGTCTTCTACATCACTATTTCTCTCTTATGCCTCATTTATCCTAGCAGCTAGAACCTCCATTTTTTTTATTGCACCTCATTAATCGCCATTTTGCTTTCAACTGGGTTAGGCTTTAGTTTTTTTGTTTCTTCAGAAAGGGATTCTCTACCCTCTTCATTGCTTTTTTCAAGCCCAGATCAAAAGGTTTATTATCGCCATTCTGAACTCTAGTTCTGACATCTTACTAATGTCTGTATTGGTTAGGTCCCTGGCATCAGTACTGCCTCTTATTCTTTTTTTGGAGGTGAGTTTTTCCATTTTGTCATTTTGTCCAAAGAAGAATAGATGATTTAGAGAGCAAAAAGCTGAAAGGGTTACTGTGACCCCAGAAAAATATATAGTAAACAAATCAGACCTGAAAGTCGGGGGAGAAGAAAGGAAAAAAAGAAAAAAAGAATATGATCAGCCTGGTGAATAGAATAGAGCCACACACTAGATTTTGGATGTATTTTTAGCATGGTAGAAGAAACTATATCCCAAAATGTTAAAGAAAAACTTACATATATATACACAAAAAAGGTTAAATACAATGGAGGGATGGGCTATAACTGTCAAAATGAAAATTAAAAACTTTAAAAAAAAATAATTGATAAGGGCCCTGGGTGGCTTAGTCGTTAAGCATCTGCTTTTGGCTCGGGTCATGATCCCAGGGTCCTGGGATCGAGCCCCACATTGGGCTCCCTGCTTAGCAAGGAAGCCTGCTTCTCCCTCTCCCACTCCCCCGCTTGTGTTCCCTCTCTCATTGTATCTCTCTCTGTCAAATAAATAAAATCTTTTTAAAAATTGATAAGATGTTGATTAAAATAGGAAAGAACAATTCAAAAAAATAGAAAAAGAAAAAAAATTTAATTAACTTTGAAAGACTAAAGAATCATGGGGGAAAAGCTATGAATTCTATGTGCTGTTTTCCCCTAACACTGAAGTCCCATAGTTCTCATTGATCCAGTGAACTTGGTCTTGGCTGGATGTTCTCTTTGATCTTCTGCGGGAGGGGCCTGTTGTACTGATTCTCAAATGTCTTTGCCTGAGGCAGAACTGCCCCGCCCTTGCCAGGGGCCAAGCTAAGCAATCTGTGCAGGTTTGCTCTCGGGAGCTTTTGGTCCCTGACTGCTTTCCGTACAGCTTTGGAGGATGGGATTGAAGATGGCGGCGTCGCGGAGAGCTCATGGCCCCACTCCTCAGTGTGCCCCTAGGGAAAAGCAGTCAATCCCGCCTATCTCCCTGGTCTCCAGCTGCACTCTGCTCACCCAGCCCGTGACCAAGTGTTTCTGTCTCTGGCACTCGGCCCCCTTTGGAGTCTCCAAACCCAGCAGATGCCTACAGGGCACTCCCTTGCTGCTCCTCCTGGTGAAAGAAGGAGGGATCTCCCTGGATCTGCCACCTCTGGTGTCCCTCCTCAAAGAGCAGTGGCCCAACTGCACCTTGGATCTTGGTTTAAGGTAACCCTGAACTGAGAGCCTCCTTGGCTCTGTCTCTGCACCCAGCTTCCCTGCTCTGATACCTGGGAGCTCTGCCTAGCTCAGGCACCCTGGGTCCTTCTGTGACCCCACTGGTCCTGATAGCACACTGTCCCTATGAGAGTTCCACCCCCCAGAGTGCCTCTGGGGCGACATCCCTCCATGGAGCAGACTTCTAAAAGTTCTGACCCTGGGCTCTGCTGCTCTATCACTTGCCAGGTGCCAGCTGATGGAGGCTCCCTGCCCCTGCAATCTTCTTCCTATATATCGCCTTGGATACACCTCTCCATATGTCCTACCTTCCAGAAAGTGGTCACTTTTTTGTTTATAGAATTGCTGCTGTTCTTTTCTTTGGTTTTCTGTTGACTTTGTAGGTATTCAAAATGGTTTGAAAACTATCTAGCTGAATTCCTGGGACCAAACGAAGCTTGGGTCTCCTATTCCTCCAGCATCTTGCTCTTCCCCCTCCTAGTAGCACTTTTTTTTAAACAACTTTATCAAGGTGATTTACTTACCAAAAAATCACACATGCTTAGTGCATACAGTTTGTCTACTGGGACTCATATACACATATACCATCACCACAGTCCAGGTAATACACATATCCATCACCTCCAAAAGTTTCCTTGTGTCCCTTTGTTTTTGGTTTTTTATTTATTTATTTTTTGTTTGTGGTAAGAACATGTCACATGAGATCTCTCCTTTTAATACACTTTTAAAGATTTTTATTTAGTTATTTGACAGAGAGATCACAAGCAGGCAGAGAGGCATGCAGGGAGAGAGGAGGAAGCAGGCTCCCTGCTGAGCAGAGAGCCCCATGTGGGCCTTGATCCCAGGACCATGAGATCATGACCTGAGCTGAAGGCAGAGGTTGTAACCCACTGAGCCACCCACGTGCCCTCAATAGACTTTTAAGCATACAACACAATATTGTTGACTATAAGCCTCATGCTCTGCCGAAGATCTCTAGGACTTATTCATCTTGCGTAATTGTAAAGTAGCACTTGAAAATTTTTTAAATATTCTCTTCTTGATTAATTTTTCTCCATACTTTTAAGTTTCCTTTTTTCCTGTTGAAGTATAATCAACATACAGTATCCTGTTAGTTTGACGTGTGCATCGTAGTAACTCGGTATTTTTGTACATTATGTAAATATACGTATTTATATATATATACATACATATACATATATGCATATAAATATATACACATACATATAAATATATGTAAATCCTGTTACCATCTGTCACCAGCCATGGTTGTTACAATATTCCTGATTATATTCCCTATGCTATATATTATATCCCTTTGACTTATTTATTTTATAAATGGAAGTCTCTATCTCTTCATCTCCTTCACCTTTCTGCCCATTCCACAAACCCTCTACCCTCTGATAACCAGCAGTGGTTTTCTGGTATCTATGAATCCGTTTCTGCTTTGTTTGTTCATTTGTTTTGTTGTTTAGATTCCATGTATAAGTGAAATCATATGGTATGTGTCTTTCTCAGATTTCACGCTTACTTTACTATAGTGTAATACCGTTTAGGTTCTGCAATGTCACAAATTGTAATATTTCATCTTTTTGGCTGAGTAATATTCTACTCTGTGTATGTGTGTGGTCTTTATCCATTCCTCAATGATTCCATTCCACTTAGATTGCTTCCATATGTTGGCTATTGTAACTAATGTTGTAGGGAACATCAGTGTGCATTTATCTATTCATATTGGGTTTTCTGTTTTCTTCTGATAAATATCCAGAAGTAAACTTGTTGAATCATACAGTGCCTTTCAACTTTTTTGATGAACCCCCACACTGTTCTTCACAGTAGCTGCATCAATGGATACTCATAGCAGCGTTGGACAAGGATTCTCTTTCTTCCACATTCTCACCAACACTTGTTATTGCCTTTTTGATATTAGCCGATCTGACAGGTGTGAAGTAAGATCTCATTGTGGTTCTGATTTGCCTTTTCCTGATGATGAGTGATAACAAGCATCTTTTCATATCCCTGTTGGATCTCTATGTTGTCTATGTAAAAATGTCTATTCAAGTCTTCTGCCCGTACATTTTTTATGTGAAGTTGTGTAGGTGCTTTAACTTATTTTGGATACTAACTCCTTAGCAGGTGTAAGATTTGCAAATAACTTCTCCCATGCCTTTTCATTTGTTGATCATTTCCTTTGCTGTGCAAAAGCTTTCTAGTTTGATGTAGTCCCATTCATTTATTTTAGCTTTTGCTACCATTGTTTGAAGAGATGGGACCAAAAACAGATTGTTAGTAACAGCCTGATTGTCAGAGAACTTACCAACCTATGTTTTCTCCTAGGAGTTTTTTTGGTTTTAGGTCTTACATTCAAGTTGTTAATCCAACTTTAATTTAATTTTTTTGCATGTAGCTGTCCAGTTTCCCTAATGGTATTTATTGAAAAGACTCTCTTTCGCCCCATTGTATACTCTTGCTTTCTTCATCATAGATATATTGACCATTATATACGTGGGGTTTTTCTGGCTCTCTGTTCCATTCCATTGATCTGTGTGTCCTTTCTTGTGCCAGACCAGACGATTTTGGTTACTATAATGTAGTTTGAAATAAGGGAGTGTGAAACCTTCTGTTTTCTTCTTCTTGCCCACGATGTCTTTGTCTATTTGGATGTTTTGTGGTCCATACGGATTTTAGGATGCTTTGTTCTGATTATGTGAAAAATGACTTTGGCATTTTGATGGGAATTGCAGTGAATCTGTAGATTGCTTACAGTAGTATGGATATTTTAACAATTTTAATTCTCCCAGTCCTTGAACACAGAATATCTTTACATTGATTTATGTCTCCTTCAGTTTCTTTCATCAGATTCTTAGAGTTTTCGTTTTGTTTTAAAGATTTTATTTATTAGAGAGAAACACAGCCAGAGAGGGAACACAAGCTGAGCAGGGAACCCGATGCAGGACTCGATCCCAGGACTCCCAGGACCATGACCTGAGCCGAAGGCAGACGCTTAACAACTGAGCCACTCAGGCACTCCTCTTAGAGTTTTCAGAGTACAAGTCTTTCACCTCGTTGGTTAACTTTATTCCTAGGTATTTCATTCTTTTTTGATGCAGTCATAAATGGGATTATTTTCTTAATCTCTCTTTCTGATAGCTTGTCATTACTGTGTGGAAATGCAACAAGTCTCTCTTCGTTGATTTTGCATCCTTTGAGTTTACTGCAGGCACTTACCAGTTCTAGTAATTTTTTGGTGCTGTCTATGGAGTTCTCCATATGTAGTATCATGCCATCTGCAAATAGTGACAGTTTTACTTCTTTCTTCCCATTTTGGCTGCATTTTATCTCTTTTTCTTACCTAATTGCTGTGGCTAGAACTTCTAGTACTGTTGCACGAAAGTGGCAAGAGTGGACATCCTTGTCTTATTATGGATCTTAGAGGAAAAGCCCTCAGCTTTTCACCATTGAATGTGATGTTTGCTATGGGTTTGTCGTTTATGGCCTTTATTGTTTTGGTGCATTCCTTCTAGACCCACCTTGTTGAGAGTTTTTATCACTAAGATTTCCTTTTAAGTGACCCATTTCATTGGAATTTTCTTATTTATTACCTATAAGTGAATATAGTATTTTCATATTTTTTAATTCCCTGTGATCTTTCTCTATTTTTTTATTGCTCAAACTTGCCAGAGATTTCTTATTGGTGTGTGTGTGGGTGTGTGTGTGTGTGTAACCAGCCTTAGATTTACCTGTCAGTTCCATTCTTTTTTGACTAATTGATTCATTTACTTCTGTTTCTCTATTGATTCTTCCCTCACCTTCTTTAGATCTACTGGATGTGTGCTAGGCAGGCTTGTATAAATGGTGATCTAGCAAGAGCCCAGGTTGATGAACTTCTAGGTCATGGCCACACACACTGTAGGACTCTGGATGCTCTACCACCTTGTCCAACTCCCCACCAGTCCAGTGCTCCTCAACCCCCAGTTCTAGCTCTGTGTTCTTGAATTACACCCTCCTGACCAAACTCTACTATCTTTTCAACTTGATCCCCATTCCTCTCTCTTCCAAATTCACACTATAGGGAAATTGTCTAGATAAGTTGTTATTCCTTTCCTCTTTGAACAAAATGGAGTCGGAGAAGGAAGATCCATTTCCCTGTTCTAAGCAGACCTCTAGCTATGCCTTAGCTAGAGCCCCATTTACATCCTCCATCCCAGTGGCCTGATCTGCGACAAGACTCTTCTCTCACACCCTGGAACTCTTCCCTAGAACTGCCAACAGAGAAACTGGGAAATGACTCACATTGTGTTGTTCTTGGGTTTCTGTGTGGTTTATTACAGGGTGCCTCTGATTTTGGTTACAGAAACAAGGTGGGTTCATGCCCTTTGCTGATTGTCCATTTGGCTTTCTCCTCAGCCCCCCAGCTTTGCCCTGTAAGATCTGAAACTCAGACTGAGTTAACCAGACTACCAGCAGCCTCCTAACGAGTTTTGAGAAGAGTTGTATAGTCCACTTCCCACAACGAGGCAATGGAGTTTTTCCTTTGTCCTCAGGCTTCCCAAGCACAGATCACTAAAAATTTTTCTCACATTCTGGGATTCACAGTATCATCTCCTTCTCCTTAAGCATCAGTGTGTTCTACTCTGCTCCCAAGAAAAATCTCTCTCCTAAAGTAGAGAGACACTTTCCTTTATCAGACAATAGCGCTTCCAGATACCTTTGGTGAAATGTAGTGGCCTGCTTCAGGAGGAATCCATCTTCCATCTTCCCAAAAGGTGTTGAGTATAATATCCAGGTGGGGCTGTAAGCTGTTGTGGAAGTATGTAGAGTAAAATATATGGACAGGTAAGAGCCCTCAATTCCATGGAAAATAATAATTTTATTTTCTGGGCCCAGAGCTAGGGTAAAAGGGAAGATCCTCTCGACGATGTTCACTCCCTCCAGGCACCCCCCCCCCCCAGACAGCCCACGTAAGACAGGCCAGAGATGTGTGGCAACTTGCCCAGCCATGTTTCTCTGATGAGCGGGCCAGGTCACATCCTTAGCCCTGAACCTGCCTGCCAGGGCTCATGACTGAGCCAACGAGGGCACACTTGTCTTCCACCAAGTGCAGGGGATGAGAAGTGGGGAAATAACAGTGATCCACCAGAAAATCAATGGACCTCCCCGGAGCAGTGATATAATTAGTAACCCTGCCTGTCATTGACCATAAGTGCTTTGTGAAGCACTTCCTGCAAAAAATTAAGCCCCTGTCCAATGGCTTTCCAATAACAGAAATAATATATCTGAATTTTATTTATTCAGAAATAAATGTGCAGTGGCTGTTGCCCTTCACTTGTAGCAGCTGAACAGCATTCAGTATCTGGATGTCTTTCTGATCATATTTAGAATAATGGTGAAAGCCATGAATTGCAGGGCACAAAGCCTGACATGTTTATTGCTTACAGTTCGTTTCCTAGCCCTTTCTTTGAGGGCTTGGGCTGCTGAACAGGATGATTGTGAGCTAGTTACAAAGAGAACTCCAGAGGTGCATCTCGGTTCACCCTCTGGAGCAGGTCTGGGGCCAGAGCACGGGCCCCAGCCCAGGTGAGGGCCCTCTCTGACCAGCACCATTTCATCCACAGTGCCACCAGTCATTCGCGTGTATCCAGAGACCCAGGCACAGGAGCCCGGGGTGGCAGCCAGTCTGAGATGCCATGCAGAGGGCATTCCTATGCCCAGAATAACTTGGCTGAAAAATGGCATGGATATCTCAACCCAGATGTCAAAACAGCTTTCCTTATTAGGTAAGAACTGCCCTTGGTGCCTCTCTGCTCTTCCCATCAAGTTCAAGCTAACACTTCCCCCAGCAGTGGAGATGAGAGGCATGATTTGTTTCTAAGTCACATGTGTCGGGAGTGAACAAATGTCTCTGCAAATTCTCCTGCTGTCTGGGTTCACACAGATCTTGTGGGCTTTTTGAGTGCAAGGATGATAAACTGTCAGTCAGGCCCCAAGTTTAGTTCAGCTGATCGAGTCCTTTCTGGGCGTGTATCATGGACGTTGGCTGCCCTTAGCCCTGCGGAGGCCCTGTGTTGTTGGGTTTTTTTTTAATTTTTAAAAAGATTTTATTTATTTATTTATTTATTTATTTATTTATTTATTTATTTGACAGAGAGAAACACAGCCAGAGAGGGAACACAAGCAGGGGGAGTGAGAGAGGGAGAAGCAGGCTTCCCGCCAAGCAGGGAGCCTGATGCAGGGCTTGATCCCGGGACTCTGGGATCATGACGTGAGCCAAAGGCAGTCGCTTAACCAACTGAGCCACCCAGGTGCCCCAGCCCCATGTTTTTAACGTCACCACTCTGAATAGAAGGGAGATGGGGGTGGGGGGAGGGGAGATGGTCCCAGCTAAGCAGGCCATCTTGAGCACTGTCCTTCCTCCAGCCAATGGGAGCGAACTGCACATCGGCAGTGTTCGGTATGAAGACACAGGGGCATATACCTGCATCGCCAAAAATGAAGTGGGCGTGGATGAGGATATCTCCTCACTTTTCATCGAAGACTCAGCTAGAAAGACCCGTGAGTCCACTCTTGCCTCTGAGCTCCTCCGAGCTGGTTGGGGGGTGTTGCGTGCAAGGGTACCAGCTGACCAAGGCTGCACCCACCATCCATGAGCCCCCGAAGACAGGGGTAAACTCCCATATTCTCCTGTGCTCAAA
This sequence comes from Spilogale gracilis, assembly GCA_004023965.1. NCBI lineage: Eukaryota > Metazoa > Chordata > Mammalia > Carnivora > Mephitidae > Spilogale > Spilogale gracilis. The sequence goes on from PITA01007973.1 coordinate 18,275, forward strand.
ACTGGGGCAGAGGGGGCCCGGAGGTGAGCAGACCTTCCCTGGTAAGCTCAATAACACAGAGACAAGGAACATCCCTGGGAGCAGAGAGTGCCCAAGACCACAAGGAAGCTTTCATATCCTTGCCCAACTTCTGCATCCTACTTGCTGTATAGACTGGAACCGCTGCCCCTTACCCATAAAATTCCTCCCACTCTCCAGCCAGCAGTCAGTGACAGACCCAGATTCCACAGATGACAGACCAGCTACACGTTTACAGCACCACATGCTGCCGTATAACCATGGCCGGGAGGTGGGCCACGTGCACACGTAACCTTGACTCCAGGGCTTATCCCCACCTGTGTGCACTGCCAGGTAGCCTCCGCTCCCCAAGTGGCTCTGCAGGTGCGACTCCATGGACCTGGTTATTGAGAGGATCGCTTGCCCTTGTTCAAAGACTCCACACTGAGTCTTTCATCATCAAAGTAGATCATCAGAAGTGTCTCTGATGGTCTTCCTAGGAGAATCCCAGCTGGGGGAAATCAGCTTGGTTTTTGGAAATAATCAGGATCCTGGGAGAGCAGTTGCTTGCTCCTTGTCAACTACGCCAGTGGAGGATCCCATTAGTGGACCTGATTTCAAAGACTATGTAGAAATTGAAAGGGTCCTGAGACCAAGAAACATTTGTCCACGTCCAGAGTCGTCAGAGGGCTGCTGCTGGGGCAGTGAGTGGGGCCAACTCCACATGCGAGAGATTAGGTAGCCGTTCATCCTTGAGGGGAATCGCTACAGTAAACTGACATTGCTTTGTTCTCTTCTCCTTCCCTCAATCATGTTCCTGCTCTCCTGATTCTCTGGCGCTATAGTTGCAAACATTCTGTGGCGAGAGGAAGGTAAGCAGCAGCTTACTTCTACGTTGTGCTTGTGATCACCTGTGTTCGTGCTTCCATCGTGGGCCATGTTTCCATGGGCCGCCATCAGCTTTTCCAGATACCATGCAGTGCCCGCAAGTGGGGTCCACCTGTCAGATCGGACGGGAGGGGGGAAGTCAATGTCGAACTCAAGGGTCACACGCTGAGAAGCAGATTTAAGACCTATTAGTGTATTTAATGGACACCAGTCCATTAGAACTTAAAAGTGGGAAGTTGCCATTTAAAGCCGTTTGAGACTGTCCCTGAAGCAGATTATTTGGCTGGGGTTCCTGGTCAGATGAGGCTTTCAACTTTTTTCCGAAGCTGATACTGGTGTTGGAGTTTAGCGTATACTTTGAGGAAATGCCAAAGAAAAAAGCCACCATGATTTCTGTAAATGTGTATTTTTTAAAAGAATAGATTTTTTAAATTTGTATTTATCAACCATATTAGGTTGGCCCTAAAAAATGGCCATTCTTGTACATCAAAAATGGTCTAATACTGACGATTTCATGTGGTTCATAAAAATAGCAGGCACATGTGGGAACTGGCTTATAGGGCCCGAGTCACTGTTTGGGTGCCTGTGTCCTTGGGGCCCCCAGCACAGTGCAGCCCCTCCACCAGAGCAGAGTTCACATCACCTGGAGGTAACTTACTCTCCAGGACAGGGGTTGCTTAGAGGACGGGGTGTCAAGAGTATGAGAAGCAGCAGAACACATCCTGTCATTTTGGGGTTAAGTACAAAATCTCCCTCTTTAGAAGCCAGCCTATTTCCTGTCTCATTTTTTTTTCTTGGTGAACATTTCCTCGTGGCATTTCCTAGAGTCTAGCATATGCCTGTATGCACATACTCACAATTTCCTGAACGTCAGCCACTGCCGCTCACAGTCTCAGAGCAAAACCAAAGCAGAGCCTGCAAAATGAGGACTTGATGCCAGTAGGCTTTAGGATTCCTTGGGATGATGGGTTGTAGCAAGTGCCACTCATGACGGACAGCTGTCCCTCGATGCTGCCTGATGCAGCACTAAGCCACAATGCATGCAGAGAGCTTTCCCTCTGGGTCTTTAAGAGGTGGTAATTTTCTAAAGTGAGTTCACTACAAAGAAGCTCAAGTTCCTAAAATGGAGACCAGCAAAGAATGCAGGAGGCCCTGGGGTGTGTGAAACGGAGCCGGAGCCATAGAGGCCCCAGCTGGAGTTCAACTTAAGATCCCCAGCTGCTTCTGGGCTGCAGGTGCTACCCCATCGTGGACAGCGCCACGACAAGCAAACGCCATCCTGCCCGGACAGCTGGCTGCTTGCACCCTTCACAGCTGGAACTAGGAAATACAGGAGCATAACCCAACAGGCCAGCAGGCCGCAGGGAACTATCCCACCTCAACAAGAGAAATGAGATGATCAGGGCACACCACAGCAAAGAAAGCCCCTTCGTGCCTTCTCTGGAGTAGCTGCGCTCAGAACCTTCAGGAGCGGGGGAGGGGGGGGGGACTGATTCTCCCGTGAGGTCATTTGTTTGGCCAGGCCTGGGCTCTGTTGCTGACAATGAGGGAAGCTGTGCGTTGCCTGCCATGTGGCCACAGTTGCAACCCCACATGGAATCCCCAAGCTCTCAGGCTTACCTTGGTCCTTGCAGCTGTCCATTTCCCAAGAGGCCCTGAGAGGCCAAGGGACCCCCAGGGACAGGGACTTGGACTCATAGGTCTGAGCAAAAGAAGTTTTCCAGGTGAGAGTGGACAGAGAAGGCCCCACAGGGGCAAGGTAGATGGGGACAGAGCACATATGGGCCAGAAGCTGGGATGCCCTGGGAGCCGAGACAGGGCCTCATGGGTGGCCCCTTTGTGTAGCTCTTGGGGACAGGCTGCCCAGCACCCCTGGATTCCCTACCTGGGACCTGTGCAGGGTGCTCCCAGGCACTGCTGTCTTCTGAGAGGCTGGGGTCAAGTTGTGCCCAGTGGAAGAGCCCTCCTGCCCAGAGTCCCTCTCGGCACAGAACCAGCAATGACTAAGACTGTGTTATGGAGTCAGCGACTCTGGTCTGCACTGGGAATCTCAGGCACTGGGGCTTCCCGGGCAGTAAGGGCCCGAGGCCCAGAAAACTGCCTGCAGGGTCATTGGAAGCAGGTGGAATGTTGGCTCCTATTTCATGTTGTATTGTTTTCTAACCCTAAAAACCTACCCAGATAACCAGTAAAGTCAGTACACTGCATCTCTGTGTGCTAGGAAACAGCATATTTTCCATAGATTTAGTTTTCTTAGCATTTATGAAATTCTCTTGAATATCCTACCTTCACAAGAAATAAAGTGAGGTGGAAAGGGAGAACTGAAACCTTACCTATTTTTGTGCCACATTTACCTCTTATGTTGAGGCACAGTGATGCAAGAGAGCCGGGAGTAGGGGTTCAGGGTCCAGCCCCAGCTCTGGTGTAAATCCAGGTCGCCTCCACCAAGCCCCTTCCCTTCCTTGGACCTCAGTGTTGTCTTTATAAGGAAGCTGAACTACCTCCTCCCAGGTCCCCTTCTCTGCTACTCTGAGGTTTCTCCCCACAGGGCCACCCTGGGGCAGTGGTGGGAGCAGGCAGGTGGGCCTGACCAGGCTGGGGCTCTGCTGCCTTCCCTGGGGCTGCCCCGGAGAAAATGGGGAGGCAGAGGTGGGAGCAGGCTGTCTTGAAGGAGGGATTTGCTGGCACCGACAGGCCGGGACAAAAGTGGCACAAAGGAGTACCAGCCCCAACATGCCTAGGACCCATGTTCCTGGGAGTGGTGCTCTATGTAAATGTGTTGAAGAAAAGTAAGAAGCTTGCTTTTCTGGCATGATCTGATCAATCTGATTTGACTAACTGACAGCAAATGACCAGGGGAGGCTCTGACTTTCAGAATAGCAAAGACCAAATATATGTCAGATCCAGGGCTGTTGTTTATTTGCAGACAGTGTCCGTGGCTAGCCTGCAGTGCCCTAGGGCAGAAACGCGTGTCTGGAAGGAGAGCCCTGGGCCCGCAGAGCCCTCTCTTGCCATAGTGATTCACAGCCCTCGAGCACTTTCTCCCCGTGCTGCCCACATGCCACCTGCTCGGCTCGAGTCCCTCTGACCAGACCCCATACTTGGTGCCTAAAGCCCACATAGCCAAAGCACAGGGGTCAGGTCTGCCCAGTGTGGCATGTGACCCTACTTAGGAGCTGGCCGCTGGGGACAGGTGCACATATCCACAGCTCTACTTGCTCCTCCCAGGCCTCAGTGTGGGGAACATGTTCTACGTCTTCGCTGATGATGGCATTATCATCTTGCATCCCGTGGACTGTGAGATCCAGAGGCACCTCCGACCCACCGAGAAGATCTTCATGAGCTATGTAAGCGTCTGTGGCCGCAAGCCAGTCTTCCACCACGTCCGCCCCTTGACTTCCCAGATTCCGTTTGCTGTATGTGGTATGGTTCCACGTGCCTTCCGAAGCTCCAGAAATTCCACGGGAGGTTAGGAGTTGAAGGTCTCCCTCCTTGATTAGGCCTTCTGTGCACAGAGCCCTCAGTGAGGCCCAAAGGTTACTAGTGGGTTCCCCTTCTCCCCGAGTTCCCAGAGAAAGGATGGCCACAGCAGTGTGGACAGATGGCCCAGCAGGTGCTGCTAGGAGCTGCGGGGTGTCCTGGGACACTGAGGGCTGAGGCCTCTCCAGACCTGGGGAGGGCAAAGTCAGAGAAGGCTCCCCAACAGGGCACCCCTGGGCTCAGTTGTGAACAAGAAGTAGGAAGAGGGGATGGGTCTCTAAAAGGGAATGTCATGGACATGGCACGTGGCAGCATAAATGTCACGTTACATCTGGGGAATCGCAAATACTTAGTCTGAGATTAGGATGACTGGAGGCCGGGGTCAGAGCTGAGGAGTTTTAATGGTAGATCTTAAAAGTTCTGGGGGGAATGCCTGGAGGGCCTCAAGTGAAGCACGGCCCTGATGGGACCGCTTTAGAACATGTGTGGGGCCCCAATGAGGACGGCGACGAGCAGGATTGGATTGGAAGCCTGGAAGCAGGTGCACAGGCTGTTGGGAGCATCCGGGTTGGAGAGGGTAGTGACCTAGCCAAGCCAGAGGCAGTGGCAGTGGGAATAACTGAGTAGATTTTAGTGTTATTCACAGGTAAGATCAACAGGCACTGTGAGGATCATCTGGGGTCTCGCTAGGAGGAGAAGAGTTCCCTTCACTCAGGAGGAGAGGCAGGTTGGGGGGATGCTATCCATTCTCCATCGCTCAGAGCACCACATGCTCTGTCTCGTGCTGGTGATCCCAAAAGCAGGACAGACAGCCTCCTCATTAAGGAGACAAGGGTGGCCTCTGATGTAGTGAATCTGAGATGGCCATGGGACACAAGCATAGAAATATCCAGAAGATGGGGATGGGGAGGGGATGGGCCATGGTGAGCTGGAGAGTCCTTGGCTCCCTGGCAGGCAAAAGAAGTAGCTTTAAGGAAGCCTGGAGGACATGGGTCACAGAACCCAAGGATAGCTAAGTTTACAAAAGGAAGGGATCCTCAACCAGTCACTAGAGAAGGTGAGCTGCGAAGGTCTCGGTGGCCCCCAAGGAACCAGGGAAGAGAGCGGAACATGAGAATGTCCCAAGCATCCAAGGTGCTACAAAGTATCAGGCCAAGGGCGCAGCGGCCATGCCACATGGACGGAGGCCACAGGGATGTTTGCCGGTGGCAGGTCCAGGAAAGCCTTTCTAGCTCTCCAGACTCAGCGGTCCATAGGCGTCCCCCAGACAGTGCTTTCCCACCCCACCCACCATCCCTCCCATTGGATTCTCTCTGGAGACCCTTATGGTGGTGGTTTCCTTAGTTACTTAACAGAACTGCAACATTAACCCAGAAGAGTCCTTGGCAGGCCCCACCATGAAGAAACTTGTGAGCAGGCGGCGAAAGAGGGCCTTGCCGAGGCAGGTCCCTGCAGCCAGCTTGTCGCACTGTTGTGCTGGCTTGTGGTGCATCTCGGGCGGTGCGTCTCCCAGGTTTGTAGCTCTGGATCAACTGTTTTCCAGGCTGTTTCCTTTGAATTAATCATTTTTTAGATGTGCTACCCCGGTGAATTTTCCTTCCATATAATAGCCATGAAACCACCTAGAAAGAGTGGTCCTAGTTAATTTCTGACAGTAAGGTTTAAATAATTGCACCCTGTTGCATAAGCACTAATTTCTTATAGATTTGCAATAACCTGCAGCTTGAGGGAAATCTCTGAAATCCTAACCACAACTCACATTTCCTAAAAAGCTAGAAGAAGACATAGTAGGAGAGGCCCTGCAGCCCTTTCAGATAGCACCAAACCACGGTGAGCCATGGAACAGCCCCAACCAACCGGGTTCTCCTCTAGAAAATGCCCACCACCTCCCAAGAGGGTTATGGGGAAGTGAGCCTCTGGTTAAAGCACCAAGCTGGTAGGAGGTTGGTGCATTCTTCTCTCGGCTGTCTCTGCTGGATGAGGGATCCACTGGGGCACTGGGAAGCAGCACATGTGGTAGGCAAGGGCACAGACTTCCAAGCCAGGCACCCCTGGGTTCATATCCCACCTCTGTCCCTCAGCAGGGCTGAGTGGCTTTAGACAAGTGACTTAATCCCCCGCAAGCCTGTTTTCTCACGTATGAATGGGGGTGGTTGTGAGAATTGAATATGATGCCCAGCAGTGGCCAGGTTAGAAAGTGACAGCTCTGTCCCAAAGCTATTACAGTCATTTAGGAAAGACTTGGGAAGGGGATGAACCCAGGGATGGAGGAGGTCGTCTGGTCCTTGGTGACTCATTTGTGGCAGACTGTAGGGCAGACGGAAGCAGCAAGGGTGATGATCATGCTTGGTCCTGGCTGGCCATCTGCTGATGAGGACCCACTGGGAAGGGCAGGTATGGAGGAGAGGAACATCTCAGGGGTGGCTGGCTCAGTAGGAGGGGGCTGTGGGAGAACCAAGCAGGCACTGAGAAGGAGGTTCTGGGAGCTATCTGTGTCTGGGCATTGGCTGAAGCCAGAGTGGTAGACAAGACCACTAGGGGTGTGTGTGAGTGCTTTGAGTTAGATACCTGAGCAGAACTCTGGAGGTCAGTAGTTATAGGACAGGCAGATCAAGAGGGGGACCACAAGGAGACTGAGAGTGGGTGAGAGTTATGATAAAAAAAAAATGAGACTATGTATCATGGAAGATAAGGGAAAAGAAGGTCCCTCTCTTCACTCATTCATTCAACAAATATATTTGAGGCACCCATTCTGTGCCAGGCACTTTACTAGGTGCTAAGGATATAGCCGTGAAGCAAAGAGCCTGCTGTCACAGAGCATTCTAGTAATAGATGAGAGCCTAAAAGGACGTAGACAAATCAGCGCACAAAGTCAGGTGGACATGACACGCAGCCAGGTTCAGGGGCGAAGCGTGCTGGCGGTGGAGTGGAGGGTTGTGAGAAGAGGAGGCACGTGGGCACACTCTCAGTGACGCCCACGGATTGTGTGTTGAGAACGGGGGGCACAGGGGGCGCTAGGGTGGAATCAAGGAGTACGACCAGGAAGCTATGGAAGCTCCTCAGACGGCAGACAATTATGGCCTGAGCCCAGCTGACAGAGGTGGAGCAGGGGGGCAAAGTCAAATTCTGAATGTATTTTGAAGGCAAAGCTGAAGTGATTTTTCATGCCCCAGCTGAGGGCTGAGGGGATGAGGAGAAAAAGAGGACTCAAAGATGACCACCAGGGTTTTGGTCTAAGGAAGGAAAACAGTGGAGCAGCCACTTTCTTAATGGAATGAGCAGGATTGGGAGATAAATGGAGAGTTGATTTTGGACTCTCAAGTTTGAGGTACAGCAAATAGCCACGTAGACTTAAGTGGTTGGCTGGGCTGTGTGAGTCTGGAGTTCGGAGAAGATGCTCTAACTAAAGATACAAACTGGGGAGGTGTGGGCATGTTAGTGGTATTCGATGCCATAGGCTGGGATGAGATCAGCAAAGGGACCGGATTCTGGAGAGGGAAAATCATTCAGTCACTGACCCCTGTGCATTGTGACATACAGAGATCAAGAGATCAGCAAACTGAGCAGGATCAAGCAACAGAGAAGCACCAGCCTGTGGGGTGGGGCAGCTGGGGGAAGGAAGCAAGGAATAGGCAGCATGGAGTCAGATGGTGTCCCAAGTTCAAATAAAAAGGTAGAGCCGGTTTAATTGAGTAAGTGAGAAGTACGGAGTATGGAGCTGAGTGGGAGTGCTGCCGGATCTGTGGTGAGGAAGCACAAAGGGCAGTCACTCTTTTGGAAGTCTGGCCATTGACGGGAGTTTTCTATATGATGGGGATGTGGGGCGGGGTGGGGTAGGAGTTTGCACCCCAGAGGGGAAGAAGGCAGGCCTGGTGGCTGCTGATAAAAAAAACACATGCAAAGGGAGTTCCAGCCTCCCAAGTGGGAGGTGGAGGAAGGTGAATGTTCAAAGCAGGTGATGTGGGAGGGCTGGTGTGCCATATTTGTGGGTTCTAGAGAGGGAACAGAGGGACAGGGGAGGGTGAAGGGAGGGGGAACCCATACATGGCAGGGGGACCAGGGGATTAAGAAGATACCTGGTGGCCGATCTCCTTTACAGGAAGAAATCTGTCCCCAAGGGAAAGGAAATGCCACCCAGCCATGCCAGTGGGTCTCAGCGGTGAATGTCCGGCACCGGTACATCTACGTGGCCCAGCCAGCACTGAACAGAGTCCTTGTGGTCGATGTGCAAGCCCAGAAAGTTCTACAGGTACATCTAAGGGAGAGAGGGGGACTGCCGGTTCAGGGGCAGAGCCTGCCTTATTCCTCCTGGTTTTCTGCACCCTGCCCACCTCCTCTGAGAGGCAGGCAGACTGGGGATCGGGAGTGAAGAGCAAAGAAGATTCACGTGCAGCTCCTCACCAGTACTGAAGGCTTACTCTGTGCTAAGCACTGTTCTAGGGTCTTGGAAAACAGCCATGAATGAGCAGTCAAGTCCTAGATCTCAATATTCTAGTCTGGGAAACAGACCGTAAATCAAAATGTTAGAGAACTATAAATTCTAAGCACTGTTCATGAATCAAATGTGACAGAGGAGCTGGAAGGCTGCTTCTAATTGGCCCTTACTCTGGTGGAGAACAGATTCTGAGATCTAAATGCCAAGCAGGACTCCCATTCTCGGAGTAGCAGGGGGGCCAGGGAGCCAGAGGACAGAGAGCAGTGGGGAGAGTAGGGAAAGGTGAAGGGGGAGGTCGAGCACGGCCCAAGCCAGGAAGGGTTTTCATCCGGGCAGTGACCTCATCTGACTTGGGTTCTGAAACAGGCAGGCTCTGTTAAGAACCAGCGGCAGAACAGGACAGTGTTGTGGCTACTGAAATAATTCAGGGATGAACTGCTGATGGCTGTGGAAGTGGCGAGAACTGACCAGATTCCTGATAGATTTTTAGGTGTGGAAAGATTTTCTGCTGGGCTGAATGGAAGTTTTGAGAGAGCAAAATCAGGTTGTTGAGAGCTCTTTACCTTGAGGAATGGTAGAATGGTGATGCCATTTATTCTGTGTGGTGGATTGAGTAATGGCCTCAAGACATCCAGTTCCTCATGCCCAGAACCTATGAATGTCACCTTCTCTGGCACAGGGGACTCTGCAGAGGTGATTAAGGTAAGGATGTGTAAATGGACCATTACCAGGAACGATCTGGGCAAGCCCTTCCTAAATGCAAGCATCCCTGTCAGAGGGAAGCAGAGAGAAATGTGACTGTGTAGGAGCAGGAGGCACTGGGAGGACTGGAGCACACTGGGGCTCTGCTGGCTTTGAAGGTGAGGGAAGAGGCCATGAGCCAAGGACTGCAGCGCTAGAGGCTGGCAAAGTCAAGGGAACACTCTCTCCCCTAGAGCCTCTACAGAGGGCGCTGCCCTGAAGCCATCCTTGTTCAGCCCAAGGAAATTGGTTTTGGACTTTGAGCTTCCAGAACTGTAAGAGAATTAAATCCGTGTGGTTCTAAGCCATTCAGTGTGGTAATAGGTTCTCATAGCAACAGGAAACTCTCCAGAGCCTTTGGGCAAAGCACGGGGTGCAGGCCATGGAGCAGGAAGACAGGAGAATTGGGAATTTGGGTTTAGACCTGCTTAGTGTTAATTGCTATTATAAATGTTAGTTGGGCACCTTGGTGAGTTCTTCAGTTGAGTATGATTTCAGCTCAGATCATGATCTCAGGGCTGTGGGATCAAGCCCCACGTCAAGCTCTGCACTCAGTGAGGAGTCTCCTTCTCCCTCTCCCACTGCCCCTCCTCCCCGCTCATGCTCTCACTCTCTAAAATAAATAAAAATGTAAAGTGAGATATCAAATAAGCAATCGGGTAAACTGGTCTGGAGGCCAGAGAGGCCAGTGGGGGGATCGTCACCATACCAAGTGTTACATCCAGAGAAGCAGAGGAATCACTGAAGGTGGTACAGATGGAGAAGAGGTCAAGGTTGGAGTCCTGAGGCACTCCAACACTTAAAGATCAGGAAGGACAGAAGAAGCCAACAAGGAGACCAAGCAGGAGGAGCCTAAAAGGTAGGAAGAAAATTGGGGGAAGGAGGGTTTGATTCCAGAAACCAATAAACAAAAATTGTTTTAAGAATGGTGTCCAATATAGCTGAGCATTAGCAGGTCACAAAGACTAAGAACCACGGATTTGGTATCCCATGGATTACCTTGGCAGGAACGGAATACAAGCTTGAGGTTGTAGAAATACCACCATTGTGAGGGGTTTCTGTAAATATGAGTAAAAGGAGTCAAATGAGACAGTAGGAGAATATACAGATGTTTCTATAGAATAGGTGACATTATAGCACTTTTATGTATATATGTATGAATATAATGCTAAAAAAACCCTCCCACACATCTTCCATTTCTTCTTCATCACTGAAGTAGGCAGGAGTCAGTGGAATCCAGGGCCAGGAAGTAGAGATGCTAGCTTTGAATAAAAGCACATTCTTTTGATATAACAGAAGGAAATGGAAAATATTCAGGTATACTTACAAAGAGGTGACAGTTACAACTGGTGGTAGGTGGATGAACATCTCTTGTGGTTACATTTATTTTCTCAGTGAAATAAGGAGGAAAATTATCGCCTAGCCTGGAGGTCTGAGGAGACAGAAGGGTGCATTTGAGATTGAACTGACCAGGGCATTGTGCTAGGACTGCTGGGGGGAAAGCAGAAGCCCACTGAATGCTTGTGGATGGAAAGAGAAAGGGAGGCCAGTGAGCAGGGTTGTGATTTGTCTTCCCAGCAAAACCCCAATGCACTTTTATCGTGGAGGGTGGGGGGATGTGGGTGTAACCAAGGTTGTGCTTTCTCCAGGCCACTTGGGCAGAAGACTTTCTATTTAGGGAATTTTTCTGGCCAGTGAACATACTCTTGAGTAATTTCAATCCTTTGAAATTCGTTGAAGCTTGCTATATGACCAACCTTAGAATCAATGTGGATAAAAATGTTCCACTTGCACTTGAAAAGAATGTGTGTTCTAATGGCAGGTACAGTATTCTGCGTACAGGTCAGGTAGGTCAAGTTTGTTCATTGCATTGTTCAGATCTAAGTCATTTTTTCCCTTTGTCCACTTAGTTTATGAGCTGCTGAGAGGTATGTTGAAGTCTTGCACTGTGGTTTTAGGTTTATCTAAATTCTATCAATTTTTTCTTTAGGATTTAATTTTTTTAATTTAATTTTTCTTGAAAGGAAATGCATTCTAGGAGGGAACAATATGGCAGGGGAGGGTAAGGGAGGAGATTAAAGATCTGCTCACTGGTGCTGTGTTATAAGACCTGGAGGGGCTCTCAAAGGATCTACTTCAATTCAAGTGGAAGATTCATAAATTGTGTTATAATCCCCCCAAAATGCTACCTAGGTATTTATTGAACCAGTATTTATTAAATGTTTAATCTGAAAAAAAAAAAATGTTTAATCTGTACCCAAAATTGGATATAGAGAAGGGGGAATCAGATGCAAAACTGATAGAAGGTATTGTAGCAGCTGTGTTTAATCTTCAAGGAACATTTTTTTTTAGTTCTGTTTTTTAGGGTTTATTTTGAGTTTTTTTTTTGACATATCATATATTTTTTTCAGGGATACAGGTCTGTGATTCATCAGTCTTACACAATTCACAGTGCTCACCATAGCAAATACTCTCCCTAGTGTCCATCATCCAGCCACCCTATTCCCCTCACCCCCTCCCCCAACAACCCCCAGTTTGTTTCCTGAGATAAAGTGTCTCTTATGGTTTGTCTCCCTCTCTGGTTTCATCTTGTTTCATTTTTTCCTCCCCTCCCCTGTGATAATCTGTCTTGTTTCTCAAATTCCTCATATACATAAGATCATATGTTGTCATTCTGTTTGACTAATTTCACTTAGCATAATATGCTCTAGTTCCACCCACATCATTGCAAATGGCCAGATTTCAGTTTTTGATGGCTGCATAATACTCCATTTTATTTATATGCCACATCTTCTTCATCCATTCATCTGTTGATGGACATCTAAGTTCTTTCCATAGTTTGGCTATTGTGGACATTCTACTATAAACATTCAGGTGCATTTGCCCCTTGGGATCACTGCATTTGTATCTTTGAGGTAAAAACCCAGTTGTGCGATTGCTGGGTCATAGGGTAGCTCTATTTTCAACTTTTTGAGGAATGTCCATATTGTTTTACAGCGTGGCTGCACCAGCTTGCATTCCCACCAACAGTGGAAGAGGGTTCCCCTTTCCCCTTATCCTTGCCAATATCTGTCACTTCCTGACTTAATTTTAGCTGTTCTGACTGGTGTGAGGTGGTATTTCACGGTGGTTTTGATTTGTGTTTCCCAGATGCTGAGTATGTTGAGCACTTTTTCATGTGCCTGTTGGTCATTTGGATGTCTTCTTTGCAGAAAAGACATGAATAGTCATGTCTTCTGCCCATTTATTGATTGGATGATTTGTTCTTTGGATGTTGAGTTTGGTAAGTCCTTTACAGATTTTGGATACTAGCCTTTTACCTGATATGTCACATGCAAGTATCTTCTCGCATTCTGTCAGTTGTCTTTTGGTTTTGCTGACTATTTCCTTTGTTTTGCAAAAGCTTTTGATCTTGATGAGGCCCCAATAGTTCATTTTGCCCTTGATTCCCTTGACTTTGGCGATGTTTCTAAGAAGTTGGTGTGGCTGAGGTCAAAGAGGCTGTTGCCTGTGTTCTCAAGGATTTTGATGGATTCTTGTCTCACATTGAGGTCTTTCATCCATTTTGAGTCTATTTTTGTGTGTGGTGTAAGGAAATGGTCCAGTTTCATTCTTCTGCATGTGGCTGTCCAATTTTCCCAACACCATTTGTGGAAGACACTGTCTTTTTTCCATTGGATAGTCTTTCCTGGTTGTCAAAGATTAGTTGACCATAGAGTTGGAGGTCCATTCCTGGGCTCTCTATTCTGTTCCAATGATCTATGGGTCTGTTTTTGTGCCAGTACCATACTGTCTTGATGATTATAGCTTTGTAATAGATCTTGAAGTTCATAATCGTGATGCCACCAGCTTTGGTGTTCTTTTTCAACATTCTCCTGGCTATTTGGGGCCTTTTCTGGTTCCATACAAATTTTAGGATTATTTGTTCTATTTCTTTTAAAAAAGATGGTTATTTTGATAGAGTTTGCATTACATATGGAGATAGCTCCAGGTAGCATAGACATTGTCACAATATTTGTTCTTCCAATCCTTGAGCATGGAACGTTTTTCTACTCCTTTGTGTCTTCCTCAATTTTGTTCATGAGGTATTCTATAGTTTTCTGAGTACAGATACTTTGTTTCTTTGGTTAGATTTATTCCTAGGTATCTTATGGTTTTGGGTGGAGTTATAAATGGAATCAAATCCTTAATTTCTGTCTGGTTGTTGGTGTCTAGAAATTCAACTGGTTTCAATGCACTGATTTTTTTTTTTTTTATCCTGACACTTTACTGAATTCCTGTATTAGTTCTAGCAGTTTTGGGGTGGAGTCTTTCGGTTTTCCACCTAAAGTATCATATCATCTGCAAAGAGTGACAGTTTGACTTCTTTGCCAATCTGAATGCCTTTTATTTCTTTTTGTTGTCTGATTGCTGAAGGTAGGACTTCTAGTACTAGGCTGAGTAGTGATAGCAGACAGCCCTGCCATATTTCTAACCTTAGGGGGAAAGCTCTGGGTTTTTTTTTCCCCATTGAGAATGCTATTTGCCGAGGGTTTTTCATAGATTCCTTTTATGATATTGAGGTATGTATCCTCTACCCCTACACTGTAAAGAGGTTTAATCAAGAGAGGATGCTGTACTTTATCAAATGCTTTTTCTGCATCTATTGAGAGTATCATATGGTTCCTGTCTTTTCTTTTATTGATGTATCAAATTGATTGATTTGTGAATGTTGAACCAACCTTGCAGCCCAGGAATATATCCCACTTGGTCGTAGTGAATAATCCTTTGAATGTACTGTCAAATCTTATTGGCTATATTTGGGGGAGAATTTTTGCATCCATGTTCATCAGGGATATTGGTCTGTAATTCTCCTTTTTGATGGGGTCTTCGTCTGGTTTGAGGATCCAGGTAATGCTGGCCTCATAAAATGAGTCTGGAAGCTTTCCTTCCATTTCTACTGGGACAGTTTTAGAAGAGATAGTCTTCTTTAAATGTCTGGTAGAATTCCTCTAGGAAGCCATCTGGCCCTGGCCTCTTGTTTGTTGGGAGAGTTTTGATGACTGCTTTCTTTCCTTCCTGGTTATGGGTCTCCAAAGACTTTCTATTTCAGTTTTGGTAGTTTACACATCTCTAGAAATACATCCATCCCTTCCAGATTGTGTAATTTGCTGGCATATAGTTGCTCATAATGTGTTCTTGTAATTGTATTTCTTTGGTGTTGATTGTGATCTCTCCCCTTTCATTCATGATCTTATTTATTTGGGTCTTTTCTCTTTTGTCTTCACTAAATCTGGCCATGGGTTTACCAATCTTATTAATTCTTTTGAAGAACCAGCTCCTACTTTCGTTGATCTGTTCTACTGTTCTTTTGGTTTCTATTTCATTGATTTGTGCTCTGATCTTTATTATTTCTCTTCTCCTGCTGGGTTTAGCCTTTATTAGCTCTTCTTTCTCCACCTCCTTTAGGTATAGGGTTAGGTTGTGTATTTGAGACCTTTTTTGTTTCTTGAGAAAGACTTGTATTGTTATATACTTTCTTCTCAGGACTGCTTCTGCTGCATCCCAAAGGTTTTGAACAGTTGTGTTTTCTCTTTCATTTGTTTCCATGAATTTGATTCTTCTTTAATTTCCTGGTTGACCCACTCATTCTTTAGTAGGATTCTCTTTAGCCCCCATGGATTTGAGTTATTTCCAACTTTCCTTTTGTGATTGAATTCCAGTTTCAAAGCACTTTGGTCCAAAAATATGCAGATCGTGACCCCAATTTTTTGGTACTGGTTGAGATCTGATTTGTGACCCAAGATGTGATCTATTCTGGAGAATATTCCAGGTGCACTTGAGAAGAATGTGTATTCTGTTGCTTTGGGATGGAACGTTCTGAATATATCTGTGTTGTCCATCTAGTCCACTGTGTCATTTAAAGCCTTTATTTTCTTGTTGAGCTTTTGCTTAGATGATCTGTCCATTTCACTGAGGGGGAGGGTGTTAAAGTCCCCTACTATTATTGTAATATTGTTGATGTGTTTCTTTGATTTAGTTATTAATTGGCTTATATAACTGGCTGCTCCCACGTTAGGGGCATTGATATTTATGTTTGATCTTCTTGTTGGACAGACCCTTTAAGTATGATATAGTGTCCTTCCTCACCTCTTATTATAGTCTTTGGCTTAAAATCTAATTTGTCTGATCCAAGGATTGCTGCCCCAGCTTTCTTTAGATGTCCATTAACATGGTAAATGGTTTTTGCATCCCCTCGCTTTAAATCTCAAGCTGTCTTTGGGTCTAAAATGAGTCTCTTACAGACAGCATATCAATGGGGCTTTTTTTTTTTTAATCCATTCTGATACCCTGTGTCTTTTTGGGGGGCACTTAACCCATTTACAGTCAGGGTAACTCTTCAAAGATATGAATTTAGTGCCATTGTATTGCCTTTAAGGGGGCTTTTACTGGATATTGTCTCTATTCCTTTCTATGTTACTTTAAGGCTCTCTCTTTGCTTAGAGGACTCCTTTCAATATTTACTGTAAGGCTGGTTTGGTGTTTGCAAATTCTTTTAGTTTTTATTTGTCCTGGAAGCTTTTTATCTCTTCTTCTATTTTCAGTGACAACCTAGATGGATATAGTATTCTTGGCTGTATATTTTTCTTGTTTCATGTTCTGAACATATCATACCAGTCCTTTCTGGCCTGCCAGGTCTCTGTGGATAGGTATGCTGCCAATCTAATATTTCTACCATTGTAGATTACAGACGTCTTGTCCCCAAGCGTCTGGATTTCAGGATTTTCTCTTTGTCTTTGAGACTTGTAAGTTTTACTATTTTTTAGTAAAATACTATTTTACTAAATACTATTTACTATTTTTTGAGACTTAATAGTTTTACTATTAGATGATGGGGTGTGGATTTATTTTTATTGAATTTGAGGTGGGTTCTCTGTGCCTTCTGGATTTTGATGCTTGTTCCCTTTGCCAAATTAGGGAAATTCTCTGCTATAATTTGCTCCAATATACCTTCTGGCCCCCTCTCTCTTTCTTCTTCTTCTGGGATTCCAATTAATCTAATATTGTTTCATCTTATGGTATCACTGATCTCTCAAATTCTCCCCTGTGGTCCAGTAGTTTTTTTGTCTCTCTTTTTCTTGCTTCTTTATTCTCCATCATTTGGTCTTCTACAGCACTAGTTCTCTCTTCTGCCTCATTTATCCTAGCAGTTAGAGCCTCCATTTTTTATTGCATCTCATTAATTGCCTTTTTGATTTTGACTTGGTTAGACTTTAGTTTAGTTTTGTTTTTTTTTTTCTCCAGAAAGGGATTCTCTACCCTCTTCGTTGCTTTTTTCAAGCCCATCTCATAAATGTATCATTGTCATTCTGAACCCTGGTTCTGACATCTTACTAATGTCTGTATTTATTAGGTCCCTGGCAGTGGGTAGTGACTCTTGTTCTTTTTTTGGAGGTGATTTTTTCCATTTTGTCATTTTGTCCATAGAACAGATGAGAGAACAAAAAGCTAAAAGGGTTACACTGACCCCAGACATATATATATACTAAACAAACAAAAGAGACCTGAAACCAGGAGGGAAAGAAAGGAAGGGAAAAAAAGGATAGGATCCGCCTTTGGGGCTGTTAGAAGAAACTGTATCCCAACATTTTAAAGAAAGAAAAACGTATATATGTACAATAAGGGTAAACACAATGAAGGGAAGGAATATGGCTGTAAAGATGAAAATTTAAAAAGATTTTAAAAAGGGATAAGAAGTTGGTTGAAGAAAAGAAAAGAGAGAGAATGTGATCAGGCAGGAGATTGTAAAGTCATATACACTAGATTTAGGGTATATTTTGATCTGTTAGAAGAAACTGTACCCCAAAATTTTAGAGAAAAACATATATATATATATATATGGTTAATTACAAATGAAGGGATAGAATGACTGTAAACATGAAAATTTTAAAAAGATTTTAAGAAGGAATTTATAAGATGTTGACTGAAAAGCAAAGAAGGAAAATTCATAAAATTTTTAAAATTTTCTTTAACTTTGAAAGACTAAAGAATCATGGTGGTGGTGGGGGGGGAAGCCATGAATTCTATGTGCTGTATTCCCCTAGTGCTGGAGTTTTGCAGTTCTCATTGATTGGTGAACTTGGTCTTGGCTGGATGTTCTTCTTGATCTTCTGGGGGAGGGGCCTGTTGCAGTGATTCTCAAACGTCTTTGCCTGAGGCAGAACTGGCCTGTCCTTGCCAGGGGCCAGGCTAAGGAATCTGCTCGGTTTTGCTCTCAGTAGCTTTTGTTCCCTGAATGCTCTCTGTATAGCTTTGATGGAGGAAAATGAAAATGGTGGCCTCTCAGTCTCCAGCCCCGGAGGAGCCGAGAGCTCTGGAGCTCCCTTCTTCATTGAGCTCTCAGAGAAATGTCGCCAATCACTCCTGTATCCCTGGTCTCTGGCTGCACTCAGCACCCACCCAGGCTGTGACTGAGCATTTCTCTCTCTGGTACCCAGCCCCATCTGGAATCTCCAAACCCAGCAGATTCCTGCAGTGCACTTCCGTGCCGCTCCTTCCCTAGGGAGGAAGGGGAGTCTTCTGGATCTACTGCTTGTTGGGTCCCTGCTCAAAGAGTAGTGGCCCAAGTGTGCCACAGACCATCGTTTATGGCAACCCCAAGCTGAGGGCCCACTCTTCGGCTTTGTCTCTGCAGCCGATTTCCCTGCTCCAATACCTGGGAGCTCTGCCACACTCAGGCACCCCTGGTCTTTCTGTGACCCCCGAGGGTCCTGAGACCACACTGTCCCTGCAAGGGTTCCACCCCCCAGCTTAGCCACTGGGGCGACGTCCCCCCCCAAGGAGCAGACTTCTTACACAGAATTGCTGCTATTCTTTTCTTCAATCTCCTGTTGAGTTTGTAGGTGTTCAGAATGGTTTGATAACTATCTAGCTGAATTCTTGGGACCAGATGAAATTTAGGTCTCCTACTCCTCCACCATCTTGCTCCTCTTCCTCTCTCCATTTTTGCTTTAAAATTTTAGTAGCTTCCTGGGGCAAATACTTCTTCATTCTTACATACTATCTCTGTTTTTGACTATGCTACCTGAAATGTGTTTTTGTCTAATAACTGTACAGTTATTATCTGTACAGACAGATCAGATTTCTTTTGATTGGTGTTAGCTGTATTTTTTCCAACCCGTCACTTTAACCTTTCTATGTCTATATATTTAAGGTGCTATTTTATAAAGCTACATGTGCCTGGGTTTATCTCATATAATAATCTCGACCTCCTACTTGGATCATTTGGTCTGTTTATATTTAATGCAGTTCATTATATAGTTATATCAACCATCTCACTGATTATTTGACCTGTTCTTCTTCCTTTTTACTTTCTTTTGGATTAAGTATTATTATTCTGTTATTTTTAGGACTGCCACAGAGATTATAACATGCATCCTTGCCTCAGTACAGTCCCATATAATTTATGACTTCACTTCTCCAATGATGGAACCATGTAAGAGTAATTCCTTTAACCCCTCTCCTATCTTCTGTATGATTTTGGGAATAAATTTTAACTGTATATGTAATTGAAACCCACAAGATCTGGGTTAGTATTATTTTGTACACTTGGTAGTCATTTATATTCACCCACATCTTTACTTTTTCTCACTGTTCCTTATTCCTTCCTGAAGTACATAGTCTTGTCTGGCATCATTTTCATTGTGAGGAGTGACTTTTTTATTTGTTTTTCTTATCTTTACCCAGTTGTGTTTTTTTTTAACTTTTGTTACTTTTTTAATTATTCAGTGTTCCAAGATTCATTGTTTATGCCCCACACCCAGTGCTCCATGCAATTCGTGCCCTCAATACCCACCACCAGGCTCACCCATCCCCTCCACCCCGTCCCTTCCAAAACCCTCAGTTTGTTTCTCAGAGTCCAGTCTCTCACACTTTGTCTCCCTCTGTGATTTACCCCAGTTCACATTTCCTTCCCTTCACCTGATGTCCTCCATGTTACTCCTTATACTCCACAACTAAGTGAAACCATATGATACTTGACTTTCTCTGCTCAGCTCATTTCCCTCAGCATAATCTCCTCCAGTCCCGTCCATATTGATACAAAAGTTGGGTATTCATCCTTTCTGATGGAGGCGTAATATTCCATTGTATATATGGACCAAATCTTCTTTATCCATTCATCTGTCGAAGGGCACCTTGGCTCTTTCACAGTTTGACAATTGTGGCCATTGCTGCTTAGGGTACATATGGCCCTTCTTTTCACTATATCTGTATCTTGGGGGTAAATACCCATTAGTGCAATGGCAGGGTCATAGAGTAGCTCTATTTTTATTTTTTTTTAAGGAATCTCCATGCTGTTTCCCAAAGTGGCTGCACCAACTTGCATTCCCAGCAACAGTGTAGAGGGTTCCCCTTTCTCCACAGCCTCTCCAACACTTGTCGTTTCCTGTCCTGTTAATGTTGGCCATTCTGACTGGTGTAAGGTGGTATCTCAGTGTGGTTTTGATTTTAATTTCCCTGATAGCTAATGATGACAAACATTTTCTCATGTGTCTGTTAGCCATTTGTATGTCTTCTATGGAGAAGTGCCTCTTCATGTCTCTTGCCCATTTTTTGATGTGATCATCTTTTTTTTTGCTTATTGAGTTTGAGGAGTTCTTTATAGATCTTGGATATCAGCCCTTTGTCTGTAGTGTCATTTGCGAATATCTTCTCTCATTTCGTGGTTTTCCTCTTTGTTTTGTTGACTGTTACCTTTGCTGTGCAGAAGCTTTTTATTTTGATGAAGTACCAAAAGTTCATTTTTGCTTTTGTTTCCTTTGCCTTTGGAGACATGTCTTGAAGAAGTTGCATGGCCTATGTCAAAGAGGTTACTGCCTATATTCTCCTCTAGGATTTTGATAGATTCCTGCCTCACGCTGAGGTCTTTCATCCATTTTATCTTTGTGTATGGTATAACAGAATGTTCAAGTTTCATTCTTCTATTAGTAGCTGTCCAATTTTCCCAGCACCATTTATTGAAGCACTGTCTTTTTTCCACTGGATATTTTTTCCTGCTTTGTTGAAGATTATTTGACCATAGACTTGAGGGTCCATATCTAGACTCTCTACTCCATTCCATTGGTCTATGTGTCTGTTTTCATGCCAGTACCACGCTGTCTTAGTGATCACAGCTTTGTAATAAAGCTTAAAATCAGGTAACGTGATGGCCCCAACTTTGTTTACCTTTTTCAACATTTCCTTAGCAATTCGGGCTCTTTTCCAGTTCCATATCAATTTTAAGACTGTTTGTTCCAGCACTTTAAAAAATGTTGGTGGAGGGGGCGCCTGGGTGGCTCAGTGGATTAAAGCCTCTGCCTTCAGCTCAGGTCATGATCTCAGGGTCCTGGGATCGAGTCCCACATTGGGCTCTCTGCTCAGCAGGGAGCCTGCTTCCTCCTCTCTCTCCACCTGCCTCTCTGCCTACTTGTGATCTCTCTGTCAAATAAATAAAATCTTTAAAAAAAAATAAAAATAAAAATAAAAAATGTTGGTGGAATTTTGATCGAGATAGCATTGAAACTATAGATTTCTCTGGGCAACATAGACATTTTAACAATGTTAACTCTTCCAGCCCATGAGCTTGGAATGCTTTTCCATCTTTTTGTGTCTTCAGTTTCTTTCATGAGTGTACTGTAGTTCCTCGAGTACTTATTTGGTTAGGTTTATTCCAAGGTATCTTATGGGTTTTGGTGCTATAGTAAATGGAATCGATTCTCTGATTTCTGTGCATTGATTTTTGTATCCTGCCACAGTACTGAATTGTTGTCTGAGCTCTAGTGTTTTGGGGGTGGAGCCTTTTGGGTTTTCCACATAAAGTATCATGTCATCTCTGAAGAGACAGTTTGACTACTTCTTTGCCAATTTGAATACCTTTTCTGATTGCTATTGCTAGGACTTCTAACACCTTCTAACACTATGTTGAACAATAGTGGTGGGAGTGCGAATCCTTGTCTTGTTCCTGATCTCACTGGGAAGGCTGTCAGTTTTTCCCCAATGATATTCGCTGTGGGTTTTTCATATATAGATTTTATGAAGTTGAGGAATGTTCCCTCTATCCCTATACTCTGAAGAGTTTTAATCAGGAACGGATGCTGTATTTTGGAGGAATGACTTTCTTAAGTAGTTCTTGTAGTACAGATCTGCTGGTAACACATTCTCAGTTTTTGGTTTTTTTTGAAAAGAGCTGTATTTCCCTTTTATTTTTCAAGACTATTTTCACTGGAAATGGAATTCTACCTTGACAATTATACTCGGCATTTTACGATGCTGCCCCATTGTTTTCCACCGTTTTGATAATAGGTCAACTGTCAGTCTTTTTGTCACTATTTCGAAGGTCCTGTATCATATTTTTTTTGTGACTACTTTTCAAATATTCTCTTTGATCTTTAGCAGTTTTACTTTGATGTGCCCAAGGATGATATTCTTTTATGTATTCCAATTTGGAAGTTTTAGTGGTTCTTAAATGTGTGGACTGATACCTATCATCAGACTGGAATTGTCTCTTACATCTTCTCTAGAACCTTCAAAATTAGACACTTCCACTGTGTCTCACATTTCTTTCACATTTTTTCCATCATTTTTTGTCTCTTCATGCTTCAGTTTTAGTATGTTCTATCAACTTGTCTTTCATTAGTCCTGTCTTCTGCTATGCCTAATATCGATTTAACAAAATCTATTTATTGAGTTATTAATTTCAGGTATTGCATTTATTTCTACTTAATTTTACTTCCATATATAAATTTGTAATTATCTTTTTCGAAATCATTCTGGGGCTGTTTCTCTTGTGGTTTTTTTAGTAGTCTTTAGCTGTACAGTCTGTATCTTGTAATGCCTAGTAATTTTTTAAATCCCCAACCTTCCATATACAAAGAGACAGACTTGAGAGGGCTCTCACTCAAAGAGCCTTTACACTTTCCTCTGCTAGGCAGAGAAAGTACAGAATGAATCACTTTAATTAAGCATTTAGTTGAATCAAGGCTGAACTGAAGCTTTTTAAGGCCTTCTCTTCACCTGATTCATTCCTAGACATAGAAGTTAGCCCTTTAGAGTTTTTAACTGAGAGCTTAGTATGTTCTTCAGCATCTTTTTCTTTTCCCCTCTACGTATTCAGACTGCGGAACACTGTTGTGAATCTAAGAGATCATTGGTTCCACTCTTTAGCCTCCTAAGTCTCCCCCACCTCAGGATGAGAATATGAATGGTGATAGGAGAAGTGTAAATAGAAAGGAGAGAGAAGGCTACAGTCTAACCACTAGGGAGATTGTGCTGTGAAGAGGAAGACAAATGGAGCAACTGGAAGAGAATGCATAATCAAGAGAGTCTTGAAAAGAGAGAGACCTGGAAACTAGAATGTCAAGATGGTATTATTGCTGGTGGGTTACAAAGCTGTGGATATAGGAAAACCATGCCCGATCCTGCAAGCTTTAGCAAATGAAGGGAAGCAACTGAGAAGCTGGCAGATGTTGGGAACAAGAAGTAGCTAGAAGCACGAACCCCATGAACATCGGACCCAGGGTACATGGATGTAGGAAGAAGCTTTAGGAGCTTTTTAATGACAGCAAGCAAGGGAAGGGGACTTCCAAGATGGTAATGAATGGCGAGGAAATATATGTGTGCAGGGAGGGGCAAAATCAAGAGTTCAGTTTTGTGTTTGTTGAGAGTTGTTTGTTGTGTCTTGAATGAGTTCTAAGGTCCTCAGGTACAGCAGGTTATCTGCAGCCATGCAATTGGATAAACTCACCCACAGAAAGGATTTAGACAGGAGGAGGTCAGAGAGACATGCCAGCATTTACAAGTCAGAACGAGGAAGAGCAGCTAAGGTGATGGGTGAGAGAATAAAACTTTTCTGGAAGGGAATAGTTAACTACGTGGAATCATGCTTTACTGTCAACTAGGAGGAGGATCACCAAGTGATCGCTGAGTCTGACATAAAGGTCTGATAGAGGTCAGTGGACTATGGAAGACAGACATTTGGTGGGAATGTTAAAGAAAAGCAGATTTGAAAACTCCACAGAAAGTTCTTCAGAGAAGTTTTGACCAGTGGGGTTAGAGATGGGTTCCCCCCCACAAGGAAGGCTAACATCGTTAGTGAAATGGAGTGGCTAGGAGGGTGGCCAGTGACCAAAAGGGCAGGGGTCACAGTCTAGTGGTATGAGCCTAATGGAAGAAAGTTTTGGACTGTATGAAGCTACATTACAACAAAGCAGAGAAGTAGAAAACCATCTCCATTGGGGAGGGCCACAGGGGAGCCTCTATTCGACAGAGACAGTGGAGTTTCAGTTACAGCAATTAAAAAGAGAAGAAAGAAGAAAGAATGTTTGTCTGATCCTACTGTGTGGGTCCCAGAGACTCCAGCGGAGGGGTGTGCAGAGAGAAGCTCTGCCAAGCTAAGAGACTGGGGATAAGGGATGATCTCAAAGTCAGCCTCAGATGGCACAGGAGGAAGGGCCCCCAGAGTCTCAGCTTCAGAACCACCTGGGGAAGGACACTGAGGGTTCTAGAGGCCCCAAAGACTTCTGCAAGCAAGGACCAGAGCACCCTGCAGCTGACTGTTGAGTGGAAAACATAAACCCTCTGCGTTTAGACTTTCACCAACATGATCTAGGTCCTCTTTAAGTAAAACATGCAAGAAGTTTTCAAAAGTGTTTCAGTTACTGGCGGGATTTTTCTGCCTCTAAAGAAAACTCAGGAGGGCAGCTTAAGTCCTGGCCAAACAGGCTTTCTGTCAAGGTGGCGAGGTTGGCTTTCCGCTCACCTAGGCAAGATGGCCACATACACAAAGCCCAGATGTGGCCACCATGTCGCCTTATAATAATGATGACCCACTTGTATGCATTTTTTTTTCAAGTCCATAGGTGTGGACCCTCTGCCAGCTAAGCTGACCTATGACAAATCTCATGACCAAGTGTGGGTCCTGAGCTGGGGGGATGTGCACAAGTCCCAACCAAGCCTCCAGGTATGTTCAACACATGGGGACCCACACCCCACAAGAACAAAGGATGCTGTTTCTGTCTCATAAATGTCTCTTGCTTCCCTAGGTAGCTAATCCACATTTCCAAAAACCTATCCATCAAGAGCCAGAACTCCTTACAGACCATTACCAGGATATCTTCACCCAGGCCCACCTTTAAGGACAAGAATCCTGATGATGGCTAAGATTGTGATGTCAGGACAACCAGAAGGTGGCTCCCTGGCTCCCCCTCTCCTGAGCAAGGGTGTTGTACACCTTGGGCTGGGCAGGCTGGAGAGCAGTGTCCAAGCAAGTACTCGATGGGGGCCATAAGGAAGGGAAAGTAGCAGCAGCAATCATGTCCATAATGGAAGCACACCACTGAGTGCTTACGGTGCTTTAGGGCACAGCAAAGTTCAGTAATGTGCCCCTGGTCCACACCAGGCCATGTGGCTCTGCAGCCCAGTATTCCGCCAACACCGCACGGCCTCTCAGAAACAGTCTAGGCCCAAGAGCCTGTGGGTTTCCCCACCCATGGACAGAAGGGCAACACCACCCCCGTGCTGAATGCCTGCCTCTGCCTTTCTCACCAGCTGGGATGCATTTGAGGACTAAGCCAGAAGAAAAGAGCTCCAAATGCCTGATTTCTCCCAGAGATCTACACAGAATTGTTCTCGATACACAGAAGAAAAGTAAATCCATTTCCTGCATTGGATGCCTCAGGACATGAGGGCTTCATCTCTCTTAGACCCCTAGCTGAGAAGAACTGCAGAGGGAGCCCAGTTCACCCTGTTTTCAAGACCAGGAAGAGGAAAGGGACATACTTCTTCCAGGAGATTGACTCCCTGCCTGCCCACCTCTGCTCTGCTGGGCCAGGGAGCAGTCGCTGCTTCAGGTCCTGTAAACGGGGACTTTTATCATTTGATGGATGCCATCTCCATGGGCCCCAGCGAGCTGACGAAGAATCCCCATTAGAGGGTCTAGGGGCCTGAACAGATTCAGAGCAGAGCATAAGCTCAGGAGAACTGTAACACATTGGTCCCTCTTGCAGCTCCCAGAAAGCCTCTAAAGCAAGTCAAGGGGAGGGGCCGCCAAAATGTTTATTTCTGAAACCAAAAATGATTTCCTAATTTAACAGCAATGAGTTGAGAAACGGAAAGAAAAAAACGTCAGCTCGCCTGCCACAGCAGCTAGCACACCATGGAAGCTATCGGCCTGAAATCCAAGAGTCCTGTTCCTAGCCCAGAAGAGGGCCTTTACCGGCCAGGACACGAGAATTCGGACAGAGCGTCACTCACCGCCCCCTCTGAGGAACAGATCTGAGGGAAGATCCCAGACAAACAACAGAGGGACCAGATCAGAGACATCAAGATGAAGAAAGATAAAGAGGAGACAGTTGTGAACGATGAATCCAGAGAGGAAGTAGAAAGATGAGGACAGAAATCCCTGGAAATGGTAATCAGTGCTAAATAAGGATGTCTGAATGAGAAACCCTTCTACCAGTCTGTAACTGAAGATAAACTATTTCAGTAAAAATAAGCATAGGGAGTGGAGGAAAGAAGAGGGGGTGAAAATACTTACAAATACCTTATTGGGATAACAGAAGGGTCAGAGAATGCTGGTGCAAAGTAGCATCGGGGAAGCAATGGTCTCGTTATTCCACATGTGACAAACTGATTTCTCTTGAAAGCAGAGATGTTCGGACTGGGTTAGGAAGGAAGGAAACTAGAACTTGTTGATGAGAAACACATGCCTCAAAGAGAAGAAAAGGTTGAATTTAAAGGGGCAGGCATAGTAAGGACGGGTGACAAGCATGTTTTCATAGCGCCACTCATATCAGGCAAGGTGGCATTTAAGGTCAAAAGCACTGAAAACAGCCAACAAGGAGAGATACCATGTGATGAACACCCAAAGACATCAAGCTCCATTAACAACTAAATGCCTCTGATAAGAGTGATTTAAAATACAGGAAGACTTGATGAAAAATGCACTCACATTGTACAAAAAAGATGAAAGATGGACAGGGGAAACTTGAATAATGACACAGCTCAGTTTAATGTAAACTTTGCATCTATAAGACCGTTTTTTTTTTTTTTTCCCACACATCCACATCCACACAAGCATAGCAGTAGCCACAGGAAAACAAATCCCATTAAAGTAGATGTGAGAGACAACAGGATCTGGTAACTAGAAATAAGTAAAATATGACCTAATAAGAAAACACTCCTTTATAATGATGGGTCAAAAAGGAAATTACAAACTGTCTCGAAAGCAATGATAAAGCAATTCCTCCACATTGAGACCAACAGGAGATGGAGAAGGCTGGGTACACGGAGTATTTGTGCCTTAAAAGCCTGCAAGAGAAGTACCTGCATTAAGAAATGAGAACAAGACCAGAGTGGGAAGGAATAAAAAGACTGAAATTAATAGAAGCAAAACAAAAGAACGAATAGAGAAACAGAAATCCTTCACAAGCCTGATCAAGGTAGACAAAATGAGGAGGGAGGAAAAAATATTACTGCAAACACAGGAGGATAAAATTTATCAGAAAATAATACATCACAACTCTGGGGCAGCAAATTTGAAAACCTAGAAGAAGTGAATGATTGCTTGCAAAATGCAGGAAAAAATCCAAACTGACCTGGGGCACCTGGATGGCTTTGTCAGAGCGTGAACTTTTTGATCTCGGGGTTATGAGTTTGAGCCCCACGCTGGATATAAAGTCAACCTAAGGAAACAAAAGCCTGAAATAGAACAATAATTATAGGTTTTTTTTAAAGAATGAAGAGCCACCACACAAAAGTGTATGGCTGAATTTTATCAAACCTTCCAACTATAATTTAATATTATTTGAATATCTCAGACTACAGGGAGGAAAATGTACCACTTCTTTGTTTTAAACAGCCACCACCATTTTAATTATAAAAGCCGACTAAAACTTGTATAAAAAAATCAAGCTATATACTAACCTCACTTATCAATACAGAAGCAAAATTCTCAACATGGTATTAAAAACAGAGTCCAGCAACACACCTAAATGCAGAGAACCGAGTCCCAGGATACCAATGATGGTTCGCGCTCAGGAAATCCGTCAACACTGCCTTAATAGAAACAAATGAAAACAGAAGAAAAAACATGTAATATTTTCAATAAATGATTAAAATGCATTTAATTAAAAACAGCAGATGTTCTAAATACCTAAAAACATGCATAGAAAGGAAATTTCTTAATACTACTTCCCAAAAACCAAAAGCAAATTTTGCTTAAATGGCCCAACCCAAAAAGCATGTTGATTACTATCAGGAATTAGACCATACTATCCACCCGCACAAGTGTGAAGTCTAGGAAGTACGCTTTGACAAGCACACAGACTGAATAAGCCTGCCTCCCTCATGAGCTAGGTTTGAAGAAACCATGACTTGTAAATACTCCTGGCGATGTCGCTGGCACAGCCCGTGTGACCCACAACCTGGAAATAAGAACCAAAAGCCTCTGAGCATTCCAGATCCAGCAACGTGACTTCTCCACGATCATGGGTACGGACAAGAACTGAACAACATCATGTGTTTCTATACTGTTTACATGGGCAAAGCAAAAAATAATATCCTAGTGTTTCTTAATATCCAACACTAAGGAGCTGGCTAGACACAACTTTGCTGGGATGACTTGAAGGTGTTTCCATAAACAAAGCCATTCCCTCAGTGGTCAGTTTTGGAAGCCAACATCTTCTTGAGTCTTCTGTGTCATTCCTTTGCTGGCCAGTCCCTGGCCCAACGAGGCTTCCCTTCTCAGCTGGTTCTGTCTACCTCCTGGGGGAGATGCTCGGCCTTCAAGATCCCACACTGGCGACCAAGTGACATTTCCTGGTATCTCGCTGCCAATGTGCAGCTCCTAAACCAAGCCCATAGAGCCAACAAAATTAAGGGGTTCAACAGTTACCTTTTGGGCACGAATGTACCCAGGCGCTCTGCAGGACGCAAGGCCAAGAAGGAACTCAAGATGCATCGGAGAAATGAGGCGGGTAGTGCACATCAGCTCAATGGCCCGTGTTAGTGCGTTTTGACGAAGTAACCTCTGAATACAGGCTGCTGGCGTGGTGAGGCGTGAATGACACTGACCGCTGACAGCCTGTAATTTTCCATCTCTATGAGAGGCGAAAATGACAGGCCTGGTATCAAGTGATTGTATGGCTTCTTGGAATTCTCTGGCATTTTCCCTTAGATACTCCTAAGATCCAGTTTCCTCAGGCTGCTATTGCCTTTAATGCCCAGTTCTAAGAATTCTTTTTTCCCCATGCGCTTGTCATGGAAATCATTTGGCCATTTTTTAAAAAAAACACTGCAAAATAACCTAATGCCATGTTACAACTTTGGAGCTGTCCCAAGTCTAAAAATAAAAACCACAGACCTCATCGTTCCAGTCCAGCATTCTGCCTGTGTGGCCCCCACCCAGGGAACCACGAGCCAGAAGACCCAAACCTCAAGCCTGCCTGAGGAGGCAGGCCAGGTGGTGTTTGTTTTCCCATAAGAGAAAGAGCCAAAAGGCAGGCCTATTCTTTGAAGGTAAAGACCTCCAGAACTTCAAGCCTTGGAGTCACAGAGCCCCAGGAGACATTGTCCTCAGCCTCGGGCTGCACAAGTCTGGACCCTTCTTTCTATAGACACGACCGCAATGTCCAGATCAGGCAAAGTGTCTCGGCTTTGTGTTCAGGCCTGAGCCCTGGATCTCCTGCCTGGAGGGTCTGGGCTCGACCTCGTGGCTCTTCCCCCAACACAGCCCACCAGCTGGCCAAGCCCTTTATCAGGCTGCAGGTCAGCCACCTTTCAGAGCACTGGCCTGGACACTGGGGGATGATGAGCATGTGCAAGGGCGGGGACCCAGGCTGACTGGCACGATGTCTCTGGGCCAGCCATGCCCAAGGCTAGGGTAGCTGCCGGACAGGTGCTCAGCCTGACTGGCAGGACCTCCAAACCACTCTCTCATCCCACCTCATCTCTGACAGCACTTGGCTCTCTTCCGCATCGCCGACATCCTGCTCCCTGACAGACCCACCGGGGATTTCTGCACCAGACGGCAGCTGCGGGGATCGGGGGTTACCTCCAGGGAAACAGAGGCAGCCATGCTCAGTCACGAACCCAGTGCCTGACTCTTGATTTCTCTCAGCAGGTCCTTTCTGCCACAAGGCCCAAGTCCCAGCTTTTTAATTGCAAGCCATCTAAATGACCTGAGCAGCATCTTTGAATGGCATTTCTGCACAACTCCTGCTTTCTCCAGTAAATTTTGGAGTCACCATTCCCAGAGAACATCTCTGTGAGCAGTATAGGGACAGAGGTTCCCAACAAACAGGCATAGGCACCTGGCCTCAGAGGAAAACAGGGAACCAGTAAATTTTGTTACCATTTAACATTTTAGTGATTTAAAAGCTCTCTCCCTCTTCTCCCAGGGTGACCTGGATGCTTAGACAGTAGGATTCTCCATTGCGGGGCAGGTGGCCTCTGAGCAGAGTGATCGTTTTTGCTTCGGGGACTTCTGTGGGAAGCTGTGCCATCCGGGGGCCGACAGTGTCCCATAGGGTTAGGCTCAAGCCTTCCTGAGCAGGAGGGCATGATCCCGGCATCTGTATCTGTCCCATTGCTCCCTTTCCCCAGGAGATGAGTCCCTGCCTCTGACATTCCCACTCTGCTCCTGCTCCACTCTGTCTCTGAAGCGCCCTGTCTGCTGAGGGTCCCTACCAGCACATGCAGATGTTTCCAGGTCGCCCACCCCAACTCGGGCGACCCTCACCAGGACTCCTGTTCTGTGTTGTAGGTGATCACAGAAGCCAGCACTGGCCAGGGCCAACACCTTATCCGCACACCTTTTGCAGGAGTGGATGATTTCTTCATTCCCCCAACAAACCTCATCATCAACCATATCAGGTAAGACAGGCCGAGGGGGCCCTCAAGTACCCTGATAACCCAGCTCAGCCCTGTGTGCGGCTGCATTTGCTCCTTGACCTGCTCCTTCTCTGGCTCTCTCCCACTCATGCTGAGCTGGCTTTGGGCTCCTTAATGAGGGGACAGAGAAATGGACCCATCCCGAGTCCTTAAGGGTCAGAGTTAAGGAAGGCACCCAGCTCCTCCCACCCTCAGAGACTCACTGAGGACAGGAAGGCTCATCCTCATGGTGAGGACAATAGAGGAAAGGAAAATCAGCAGTAGTGAATGGAGCACACTCTACTTACTAGACGTAAAGAACTAGTTAAAGTAGTCTTGACCCCTTCTTACAAACGAGGAAACAGAGGCTTGGAGAAACTAAGACCCTGGCCGAGTTCACAGAGCCAGGAGCCCCCTGCACAGCCCTGTAGAGGACCAGCCAGAAAACAACCCCGTCCAGTTGTCTGGTTTGTCACCATCGAGAACAGCCTAATAAAGGCAGCCATGTTCTCAAGCTCAACCTTCATCCCAGCCTGGCCCCTCCCTCTGCCTATTCACACGAGTGAACTCCCTGACCACCCCCCACCCCACTCCCGCCAACTGGAAAGTCAGCATGGCAGAAAACTAAGCCTCCCTCTTACCAAGGCATCGAGACCCAAAGGTCTTGGGAGCACTATTTATGCCTTTCTTTTGTCTGATATCAAACACCTATCTCCAAGAAGAGATGCCTCATTTTTGTACACTGAAAGTAGACTTGTAAAATTAGGCCCACCCATTTATCCAAGCCCGAGGAAGAAAACACCCCTTAATGAACCCCTCCCTATAGACAGCACCTGGCAAGAGCTTCTATGATGCCTCTGAAGGGTAAAATCCCCCAAAAAATTCGGCCAGGAGACTAGCAAACTTACCAGCTCTGCATTGTCTGTGTGTGGCCTTTAACATTCAAATTGCTTCTAAAAGTGGGCTTCTCTTTCCTGCCTTTTCCATGCTCTGGCTCTTTAAGAACGCTTTAAAGAAGTTTTAAACTGGGCATCTCCCCCCTGACACTTTTAGTTCCTCAGGAGAAAAGTGTGGTGGAGATTTTTCTCTTATTCCCACAGGTGTCCACAGGCACCAAAAGGGCTCCCTAAGCCAGACATTTAGGCAGAGGTCCTCAAGTCAAAGCCAAGTCCTGGCTGGGGTCAGGTCTCCTTGCAGCTCAAAACACACCTCCAAAGCAGACTTGCGCCAAGTCCAGATGTGAGCAGCTCCCACCTACTGGGCCCTTCCCCTCCAGCTTCCTCTTTGATCCAGTCCTCCCGGCAACCCTCTCAGAAGGAACTGCCCTCTTTAGAGTCAGAGTCTCCAAGAAGTGAGCCACCTGCCCGTGCCCAGCTCTCCAGGGGACAGGCAGTGTGGCAACACCATGGCTGTCTGATTGCAAGGTAAACACTGTCCTCGGCCCCCTTGCCCAAGCTGGTTCCCACAGGCCTCATAAGCAGGGCCCCAGGAGAGGCTGCCTTGCCACAGTCCTCTCCAGGGGAAGGAGCACAGACAGCAAATGTGTCCTGTTCACTCACACTGGCTGCTCAGACTCAGACTCTGTGTTTAGCCCCAGAACTGCTGCAGAAAGCTCACCTCTGCCATCCTCCCAGCAGGCAATCAGGGCTCCTGGCCTTTCCTTGCAGACACGGGCCCCCACTTCCCAGTGGGCACCAGGCCTCAGGGAAGCTGATCTGAAGGCATCCTACAGGGTGAAGCGCTGAGGGCACTTTTACGCTCCTTCTTTCTAGAGCATGGTGGCTCGAGAGGAGTGCCCGTCTGGAGGACATCAATCCAGGAGCATGTGTAACTTGACGGCATTTGGTTTGACTTCATAGCAGAATCACAAAAGCCACGCCCCACAGGATAGCACATCTAATTAAGAAGCCATTAGATCCCTGAAGGATGACGATAGAAGGAAGAGAAAAGATGCAATCCTTTAGACCCGTGCCCGATCCCCTCCCAACCTCTAACCTCCATTCTTCCCTCCGTAGATTCGGCTTCATCTTCAAGAAGTCCGACCCTGCCATTCACAAGGTTGATCTGGAAACACTGGTGCTGCTCAAGACCATCAGCCTGCAGAGGCACGGCTGTGTACCTCAGGCCATGGCCCACACGCACCTGGGCGGCTACTTCTTCATCCAGTGCCGAGAGGACAGCCCCGCCTCCGCCGCCCCCCAGCTGCTGCTCGACAGTGTCACAGATGCTGTGATCGGCCCCAACGGCGACGTGCGCGGAACCCCACACGTGTCCCCCGACGGGCGTTTCATTGTCAGCGCCGCCCCCACCAGCACCCAGCTGCACCTGCAGGAGATCACGCTGCAAGGCCGAATCCGGACCCTCTACAGCTTGAAAATCAGCCCAGGCGTCTCGGATGTGGCCTTCCAGCCCTCCTTCACTCAGGGCAACCAGTACTATGTGTATGCCGCCGCAGAGACGGAGCCGGCCCTGCTCTTCCTGGAGCTGTCCACAGGGAAGAAGGGCCTCCTGGAGAACTTAAAGGAGCCACCTGCAGGGCCGGGCTGGCTGTGGGGAGGGCCCCGCAGGATCGTGAGGGACAGTGGGCTCTTTGGACAGTACCTGCTCACGCCAGCCCAGGAGTCGCTGTTTCTCGTCAACGGGAGACAAAACACACTGCACTGTGAGGTGGAGGGCATCAGGCGAGGGACCACGGCCGTGTGGGTGGGCGAGGTATGAAGGAGCCCCCCGAGCAGAGCCCCGGGCCACCGAGCTCCGCCTCGTCCTCACTCCGCAGCCCCAAGCAGGCGTCCTGTACATTTTTACAGACAAAAGCAAAACCTGTATTCGCTTTGTGGTTCAACGCTGGTCTCCTTGCAAGTTTCCTAGTCTAAGGTATGCGCTGCTAACCAGATTGGGGTTTTTTGTTGGGAAGTATGATTTACGCCTTGAGCTCCAGTGAGAACCCATGCTGCTGTGTCAAGGAATCATTTCTGTGCCCAGCTCCACACCATGTCACCTGGGGACGCTGTGGAACCAAGAGCTCCTGCTGTCCAGGCTGACCTATCTGTCGGTCGCCTTCATGTGCTCATTGTCCCTCACTGCTGGGTCCGGCCAGCCTTCATCCCGACAGAGTGGCCGGAAACCGGGCCCGGAAACAGGTTCGCAGGGAGCAGGGCTTGAGCTCCAGGCCTGAGAGCCACGTCCTCCCGCCTCCTGGACTTTCTTTTCTCCTGTGCAGCTGCTTCATGCTTTTCTTTCCATGTGACTTGGTGTAAGCCTGAGGGAGAGCCGACAAGACTTCTTGCATCTTGGGGGATGGGGAAATCACTCACTTTATTTTGGAAATTTTGATTAAAAGATAATTTTTTATAACCTCAAATGCTAGTAAGCAGAAAGATGCTCTCCGATGTCCAGCTCTGTTCCTCCCTGCCTTAGGCCAAGTCTCTGAGAGTCCCCACCCCATGCCCCACAGCCAGAAGGAACAATGGTCATCCAAGAATCACGGCCCTCCACACCACAGACGCCCCACGTGCAGCTCTGAGACCACCTTCACCAAGACTTTGTTCTGGGCTGGGACGCAAAGAGACCAGGGCAAACCCTGCGTACCTGCTTTTTACCACTGAAAGGGGAGGTTTTCTTAGCCAGGCCCAGAACCCCAGATTCAGCACAGACTGGGTTTGCCAGGAAAACTGGGAGTGGCCTACAGAACAGTGACCTCTAGGCACCACACAGGAACCCCAAAGAACCCGTGTGGGGTCCAGATGGGTTCTGTAGGCTGTTTTAAAAATCCCTTTCTTTTCTGTCCGTGGCCCTCACACTCCAGTCCCTGCTTCAACACAGCTCAGACACCACATTTCAGGACTTTTTTACACATGGGCCCTTCTTGCCTCAGTAACCCACACTGCAAAACCCACAATCCCAAGGATGCAGCGGGTGGGGAGAAGGCTACAAGCTGGCAATGCTGCATTACCCCCAATGTCTCAGGGGATGGGGAGGGCGGGTTGGGGGTATCAAGGAAGTACAACCCAGCCGGCCCAGGGAAGACATCCCATGTGGGAGAATGACCGATGACCGCAATGAAGAAGCCTCCCTGGGTCCCCAGAAACCCCTTTCTTTCTCCCTCACATTATTAGTCACAATAAACTCATATGCTTTCTGGCTTAAATGACTATTTTTCAAGCAACCTGAAGCTGGAAAGGGTGGTCCCCTCACAGTCATCTCAGCTCACGCAGGCCCCTTCACCTGGCAACATGGCCGTGCTTTTCCTGTGCCACTGACCGCCAGCGCCTTTCAGGAGAAGGAAGACACACACCTTGCCTTGCTTTACTTTGGCACAGCTCCGTTTCACACTCACCTGACTGCCCAACCCGCCCAAGTCTCTTGGGATCGCCCATGTGTCTTAGTTCACCAAACACTTGTCCCCTCCAACTGCCAAGAATGTGGCCAGATGTGCCCATGCAGACTTGAGATTTTGTTCCAGGTAAAATATGGAGCTACAGGTGGAGGGAATGGACTTCAAACGCTGCCTACTCACTTTCACCAGAGCTGGGATGGACAGGCACTGCCTCTCACCCTTTCTTAATCTCTTGACACCTTCACTTCTAGACTCCAACTTCTATCGCTGAAATTCTCCAACTTTCATGAACTTCTCCTTTTGGGAAAACCTTCTACACAGTGGCAGCCTCTGGCAGAAAAAAAAAAAAATTGGGGATGAGCACTGAGTGTTATACGCAACTAACACATCACTGAACACTACATCAAAAACTAATGATGTATTACATGGTGGCTAGCTGAACATAATAAAAATTAAAGTCTCTGAGCCTACCTGAGGAAGAGCGTCCCAGGTGCCAGGCCAGATCATCAGCCCCTCTGGGTCACAGGGTTCTTAAGTCAAAGACCATCCGATCCCAACTGACCTATTGTACTAGGAGTGACTCCGGCCACTGTTCCCCAGCCCCAGTCCTTCCGTTTCTAGCTGTGTCTGACAAGTGTCTCTGCCTCACACTGACTCAATGTGAGTTTACTGGAGCCGCTGACTCAGGCCTCGCACGGCCCGCACTCTGCACACGACTGCACACAGAGAGCAGAGAGCCACCTGCGAGATCTGCACCGGCACAAAGGCTGCAGAGGAGCTGCTTTTTCAGCAGGACAACCAACAAATCTGCTGGGGGCAGGGGGAGGCAGGGGAAAGACAGGCCACGTCGCCCCTGCCCCTTCCAGCCCCAGAAGGGGCCCGACGGGACACAGTTGGAAAGTCAGATCAGGTAAGCCTTGCAGCCAGCCCAGCCTGGGATCCTTCTGCCGAACATACAAGTTCAGCTAATAATGACTACTTCACACTAAAGCAACATTCATCTTACATTAAAAAAAAACAAAAAACAAAAAACAAAAAACCTGCTTTCATAATGAACTCAAATTACTCAATTTTGAAATAAAATTAATTTTACAAAAACTCAACATAGTATTTTTTTCATAACTCACATATAATCTATAATTTTGCTGATATTAAAGATCTGAAGTGGAGGTGAGTGTTCTCCTTCTGCCCATGTAAGCAAAACCCCGCACGGAGGCTCGGTGTCCTCCAGAAAGCCCACCCAGCCTTGCACAGACAGTTGGTGGTAAGAGGGATTCCTCGGCTTCTAGGCAACTGCCCAGACTCTTTGTGCAGGAAGCCTGGGTGTGGCGCACACACCTTGTAAACACCCTCCCTGCCCCAGCAACGTGCCAGGGGCTGGCCAGGCTTCTTCCCATGCTCTAACAGGTATTCAAGCATCCTACTACCTTCCTGGAGCTGCCAAAGCAGGTGGAAGAGCCCTGTGAAGTCGGTCTGGGGCCAACCAATAATCGCAAGCTGCAGGAACTCAGATCTAGAGGCTTCATGAGCAGAGACAGAAGCTCAATCCTCACCCCACCCAACCCGGACCATTTCCTCTCCTCCCAGCTCCTGTGTGCAGGAAGGGGATCCCAGCTCCAGGCAGGGCCCTGAGGACAGCTCTCAACCCCAAGTAACACAGAGAGCCACCTGCTGCCCTAGGCAATCTAACTGCTGAAACTTCATTTAGGACAGCAGCTGGAAGTTGGCTTTGTGTGGCCACAACATTTCCTTTGACCAATAACCTGTGAACTAAAGGAGAATCCAGAATGGAAAATGAAACAGATCCACTCTGGATATATTTTTCTACCAGGGGCTTACGACATCATCCATTCATTTCTGTGTTTCACTCACATACCACAGACGCTGAACCATATTCATCACCAAATCTGACAACTCTGTCTCGGGTCCTCCTCTCCAGTAGGAAGCCTCCGGATTGCTGATGCCAGTCTCACTCCCTCCCACACAGCTATCAGTCTACCTCGCCTTCTCCTCCCTGCACCCAGCTACTCTGAAAGCTGCCCTCCGCCTCCCCGAAGCCCAACTGTGACACAGGCTGACAATCATGCTGACATGTGGTCCTTTGTTACCCTCCCCCACCCAGAATCCCAGGTCCTCCTACAAGTGCGGTCAGAACCCAGTGGGACACAGCCCTCTGCTGCCCAGAATCATGACCCCCATGCTCTAGCTCACAGCCCTTCCAAGAGAGGTGACCAAGACCAGAGCAAACTCCCAAGTGTCAGGGAAGTGGATTATTGTCCAACAGAAACCGTCGGACAAGAATACAGACAGCCATGAGTCACCCAAGCTGCATCCCTTAGGAGACCTGAGCTACACCACCCTCATTGCCAGTTTATTTTCTGCCTCACTGGCTTGCCCCGCCCCCCACCTTCCACATGCCTCAGGCCTCCTGTGCATGAGTCTTGCCACAGCTCCCACAACTTGAGGGGCAACTGACCTACTGTCACACCAGCACCCCCAGTGGCCTTTGCCCACATTGCTACCTTGCTTTCAAGTCCCAGTAAGAAGTTACTCACAGAGCCGAATGCTACTATTTGCTTCCAGACTAGCAAGCAGGCAGTGCAGTTTTGTTCAACAAAGTCATTAGCTGCCATGGTTTCCTTTCAAAATCAGAGATTATAGACCAGAGAGAGGCTTAAAAGATTCAAAGGAGAAAATAGTGTCTATGCTCGAGGTCTGAGGACAAGACCCTAAATCCCTGGTGGAGTGCAAGCCACTTCCTGCGTTGGTCTACACCACACTACCTGGCAGGTTACTTGAGAACCTGAGCATCTTCTGGGTCCTGCGAGCTTTAGGCAGCAGCCACCCCACTGACACTGGGAGCCCAGCAAGGACGGTCTCACACCTTCTTGGGAGCTGTGGACAGCAATGGAGACTTAACCAAACACAATGTGTAAAATTATGGAAAGTATGGGGAAAGCAGGGATTGGCCTCCAACACTGACAGCAAGGCTGCTCTAGCCAACACCAGAGTGTGGACCGTGTACTTTCTGTCACTCTTGGACAAACTTGGACAAACCCACAATTCACACACCTCTCTTTCCAAGCTCGTCTGAATTAATATGGAACCATCTCTTTCCTTAAGGCCCTAGAGGACGTGGGCCACACCCCAGAGGGCTCTAGAAGGCTTAGCCTGCACTCCACAGAGCACTAACTATTGACTGACCCCCATCCCCAGCAAGGCGACCTCTCCCCATGTCATCACGGCAGGATCAGAGAATGCTGCCCTTTGGGGATACACTCTTCAAGATCAGAACTTCATTTCCAGGGAAAGACAAGAAGTCTTGGCTGATCATAGGGCCGAGTGCTCTCCAAGGAGAAAATTCCCAAAACCTCACCCTTTGTCCACTACCCAGGGTGACATCTGCCATTGGTTTGAGAGTTGTTGGTCCTTTGCTACTTGAGCTGTTTCAGACAGGTGTGGGTTAACAGGTCCATAAAGCTGTCCCCCCAGACCCACTGCACATCCAGGCTGACTCCTGGAGCTGGCCAGCCCCCTTTCCTGGCCTGGCCCCATCACACTCCACTGTTCCCTCTGCTCGCACTCTCTGAAGGCCATGCGAAATGCTGTCAGAACAAAAGTGGGCACTGTGTGTGGCTGGAGTGATCACACACACTCTGTTTCATACCCTAGGGTAGCTGAGTGGCCCTCAAGATAGTAAGTCACAGGCACATCCTTCATCCCCTTAAGATTCTCATCCTACCCCGCCTCAGAAAACTTTCAAATCTCTTATTTCATGGCAGATACATTATTTTGAGCTGTTCTGTAGACACCAAAATATATTTTCTGTAATCACCAGTATTTCTCAAAAGGCCTCCTTTAATTACTATACATGTGAATTTTTCCTTATTTATAAAATATATATGAATTATTTTTAATACATCAACTTTAGTAGAAATTTGTACCAACACAGTAAGTGTATGCGGCATCTGAAATAAGTTTGTGTTTACTTGGACGTATTGCACAGTACTGAACACACCGTGTAACTGCAGCACCGCTTGATACAAAGACGACTCACAGATTATCATAAAGTATTGTCACTGTCAATGCCCTTTTTCTGAGGATTTTACAATAAAACTTGAGAAAATTGACCTTCTGTCCGTGCCAGTCTGTGGGCTACTGGTGAAGTGAGAAGGGATAAAGGCAGGACCATGCAGGTTCTCTCCTTGTTCTCCATCACCCTGCAGGTTCTAAAGGCGAAGAGGGAAGTGGCCCCTCCGCTGGCCTGCCCCTAAGGGCTATGGACAAAGGCAGGCACCTGAACGCTGAAGTCCCATCCCCCACAGTGAAGTTTCAGCTCCCAGCGTGTACAGCCAAAACGCCTGGTTGCGAATTTCTCTTCTCCTGCCCTGGTGGACGTTTACAGTTCACCAGAGGCACCAGCTCCAACCCAGGCCAGACTCCAGTCACCCTTCATTCTGGTGGGGGCACACTTGCCAGCTAGGATACAGAATGCATGACGCGCTCAGTCGCCGTCATCACCAAGGCACCAGTGTACAGCTCCTACCGTGTGCAAAGCCCAGGGAGACATGTGGAGCCTCGAGGGCCGCACAGAGCAGACACAGTCCTTCCCCGTGGCGAGCTTCAGGTCTACTGCCCCATGGCTTTTAGGTCAGATTCTCCAGAGCAACAGAACCGACGGGTGTGTGTGTGTGTGTGTGTGTGTGTGTGTGTGTGTGTGTGTGTGTGTAGGTGAGGAGGAGAGGGAGACTTATCTTAAGGAATTCATTCATGCAATTGCAGAGGATGGCAAGCCCCAGATCTACAGGGACAACTGGTAGCTGGAGACTCAGGGACGGGTTGGAGTTGGAGTCCAAAGGCAATTTCTTTAGCTATACTCTTCCGAAAAGGTCTTTTTTTTTTTTCCTGAAAGCCTTCCACTGATTTGATGAGGCTCACCCACACTGTGGAAGATATCTTCTTTATTCCAAGTCAACTGATCTAAGTGTTAATCTCACTGACAAAAACTCCTTTCACAAGAGCACCTACAAGACTGTTTAACTAAGTATCTCTCTGGGCACCATGATCCAGTCAGGTTGACATATAAAATTAAGAATCACAGTGACATAAACAAGAGGTTGCTCCTCCTCTGTTTGGAGGAGTGACCTGCTTGTGTGCCAGGCGCTGCAAGAAACCCGTCGTAAGAACCGGTTGTAAATGTTACCACTGTGCTCTTCAACTGACAGAAGAGGACGTGAAAGCTCAGAGCACCAGCTACACAGCAGTCTACACAGCCAAGACACGTACTCTTAACCATGAAATCGCCACGTGCAGTCCCCACTCCACCCAAGTCCTAAGCGCAGAGGCTCCAGCCTCACTACCCCACACACCTCCAGGAGGCACAGCCCTGCAAGCATGGGAGGGACTTCGCTTTAACTCGCACCTCAGGGAAGCCAGCTGCCCAGACCAGCCCTCAGGGGTAGTCAGACTAGATGGGTCTGCCCCATCCCCTCAGGCAAGAGGAAATGCAAGTGATTAAAATCTTCCGGTAGATGGGGCACCTGGATGGCTCAGAGGGTTAAGCCTCTGCCTTCGGCTCAGGTTATGATCTCAGGGTCCTGGGATACCGCCCCACATCCAGCTCTCTGCTCAGTGGAGAGCCTGCTTCCCCCTCTTTCGCTGCCTGCCTCTCTGCCTACTTGTGATCACTCTCTGTCAAATAAATGAATAAAATCTTTAAAAAAAAAAAACTCTTAAAAAAAAATCTTTGGGTAGAGAGCAGATAGCAGTGGTCAGCTTCTCCATGCCCCCAGAGGCCGAACTCTTCGCCACACATGCTCTGGTGACCTCCTTTTTTCTCATAAGCCCTGGGACAGCAGTGGTTGGGATTGGGGGACGGGCAGCTGGGAGCACCCTGCAACAGGACCTGCCCTAGGCGGATGGCAGAAGTTTCCATCCCATAGTGTGTTCCACCTATTCC
This sequence comes from Spilogale gracilis, assembly GCA_004023965.1. Classification (NCBI taxonomy): domain Eukaryota; kingdom Metazoa; phylum Chordata; class Mammalia; order Carnivora; family Mephitidae; genus Spilogale; species Spilogale gracilis. The sequence goes on from PITA01007973.1 coordinate 58,997, forward strand.
CTCCTAAGCAGGCTAAAAGGAGGCCACTCAGATACCCAGTGTGTGGGCCAAGCCCCACGCAGCCAGGTTGAGGAGGCCTCGGAGGAGGACAGACTCCTCTGCTCTGCCCACAACCAGCTCACCTTTGCAGCCTTCACCATGTGGCCACTCTCTCGTTCAACCATTTTCCAAAAACCATCTCTGAACCCTGGGCCTGCACACATGGAGCCCACAGTCTACAGGAACCAAAAGGACCCAAGAAGAACCAATGGCACACAGGATCCACGAGGGGACATGCAAGGGGACACGGTCTGGAAAGGCTTTCCAGATGAAGTGACCACCAACAGGACCCACACTGTGTGCAACAGGCAGGACTCCTCCCCCCCTCTAGACAGATGCACAACAGGCAGACTTTCGGCATCCCTGGGGAAAAAAAGAGAGTCTGACTCCCAGAGAGCCTGGGGAAACCCCAGAAGGAGCCACAGCCCTGTGCCCATGCTGATCAGACTTTCTGAAGACCCCAGGGTGATCCCCATCAGCAGCTCACACTGCTAGGAACAACACTGGTACTGCTTGGGGACGGAAGAAAACAACGGATCCTCGGATCCTCGCATTTTTGTAAAAGAATAGCTAGGGAGAGGAAACAGGTCCCGGCGGTTTTCCCTGAATTATGGGATCATAAGCAGACCTGGGTTTTTTCTACTGGTGGGTTTGTTGTTTGTATTTTCTAAAACCTCTACATCTATATTTTGTGCATATAGGTGCGTGCCTCCCTTCCGTATGGAGAACCATCTCACAGCGACGCCCACTTGGGAGGTGCACAGGCACCACTCAGGACGGGCGGCATTGGGTCTGCTCCCTGGGGGGCAGGCCAGGCAGAGGATGGCTGGAGTGGCCTGGGACTCAGGGCCTGTGAGAGAGATCCTGGTCTCCCAGGAGCGGCCCCTTCCTTCCCACGCAGCTGGAGGACAGACATCACAGGGGCTGGGCAAACATGGAGGTGATGGCATCATGGAGAATGCCTCAGGGGCTCCCACCTCAGAAACAAGGCTCACCCTTCCCTCCCTGCACATGGGGCAGATCCAAGGACCCCAAACCATTTGACCATTAAAAATACAGGAGAAAACAATTTTTTAAAGATTTATTTGACAGAGAGAAAAACAGCTAGAGAGGGAACACAAGCAGGGGGACAGAGAGAAGTAAGCTTTGTGCTAAGTGGGGGGCTCAACCCTGGGACCCCAGGACCCCGGGATTATGACCTGAGCCGAAGGCAGATGTTTAATGACTAAGCCACCCAGGCGCCCCAGAAAACAATTATTTTTTTTAAGGATTTTATTTATTCATTTGACAGAGAGAGAGACAGTGAGAGCAGGAACACAAGCAAAGGGAGTGGGAGAGAGAGGAGCAGGCTTCCCGCTCTGCAGGAAGCCCAATATCAGGCTCGATCCCAGGATGCTGGGATCATGTCCTGAGCTGAAGGCAGATGCTCAATGACTGAGCCAGCCAGGCACCCCCAGAAAACAATTTTTTAAAGAGAACACCTCCTTGCACAGTGAAAAGGTGGGAGGAGAGTGAGACCCCACCACAGGAGTAGGGCCGTGAGGCTCCCAGCTGCCCCAGAGTGCTGGTCCCTCCAGCCAGCTCTGGCTTTTCGTCCCAGAGCCTCGTGAGGGCATGGGCAGGACCTCCCAGAGGTGGGGGTCTGATGGGAGCCCCAGTCGCCCTGCTCCCACTCCCACAGGGGGCTGGGACCTCAAAGGGCTACACCCTGAGCAAAGAATGAACCACAAGTTTACTAGTTGCTCCCCTCCAACCCCAGGGAGCTGGGAGGGAAGGGGGGCGCTGACAGCTACTAGTCACATCGGCAGACCACTCAAACCACCCACGTGGCTCAAAAAAACCTTAATCCACCTGCAGCCTGGGTGGCTCAGCTGATTAAATGTCCAACTCTTGATTTCAGCTCAGGTCATGATCCTAGGGTGGTGAGATTGAGCCCCTATGTGGGGCTCTGCGCTCAGCCAGGAGCTTGCTGCTTCTCTCTCTCCCTTTCCCTCTGCCCCTCCCCCACTCTCTCTCTCATAAATAAATCCTTAAAAAGAAAAAAAAACTTAAAAGTCTCAAATTCAGTTTAAAAGTATTTCAGCAGTATACAAAATGGGTGACATAATCACAAAAAGAAAATGATCAGTAGCCTGGGTGGCTCAGTCAAGCATGTGCCTTTGGCTGGGGTCATGATCCAAGGGTCTTGGGATCCAGCCCCACATTAGGTTCCTTGCTCTGCCTGCTGCCCCTCCTCTCTGCTCATGTACTCTCTCTGTGTCTCAAATAAATCTTTAAAAACAAAATAAAAAGAAAATGATCATTTCAAGATACTCAGGCACAGTATATTCCTCTTCCTTAGCAGGAGCAGTCATACTATCAGCTAAAAGAACTGCAAAAAAATATTAAGCCTCACTCAGTAGTTTATTAGTAATAGTATAATTAGAATGGTATAGGTAGTCTATTTATTATAATAATGATATATTCTTGTTACTAATATCAGTACTGTTATTCTGAAGCTATCTCACGTATTTAGCAGGATAAAGCTAATATGAAACAGTACCCATCAGGAAAGGAGATTTTGCTGCAATAACCATCAACTTCACACCCTCGGTGGCCTCAAACAAGATTTATTTCTTGCATGTGCCATACATTCCAATGGGAGGCTGTCAGAATTCTCTGTTTGTCATAGTTCCCCAAGGACCAAAGCTGGTAAAAACTGTCTCAATACGTTTCCACAAATGCTGAGGCTAGGAAAAAGAGAACTGATGCCAGAATCATCCATTAAGTAATCTAGTGTGGAAGTGAAAACATACTGTTTCTCCTTACAAGTCATTGGCCTGAACTATATCCAAGAATGAGGTGAGGAAGTTTTAGTCCCTCACATACTCACGTGCAACTCCAAGCATAATATCAGTGGGGCGCCTGGGTGGCTCACTGTATTAAGGGTCTGCCTTCGGCTCAGGTCATAACCCCAGGGTCCTGGGATTGAGCCCTGCATTGGGCTCCCTACTCAGTGGGGAGCCTGCTTCTCCCTCTGCCTGACTCTCCCCCTTGTGCACTGTCAAATAAATAAATAAAATCTTCAAAAAAAAAAAAGAAAGGATAACATCAGTGTGCAACATTAGAAACTTCCACAGGGGGACCCCTGGGTGGCAGAGTCAGCTGGACATCGGACTCTTGGTTTCAGCTCAGATGGGATCTCAGGATCATGAGATTCAGCCTGAGTTGGACTCCAATCAAGGTGGAGTTTGAGATCCTCTCTCCCTTTCCCTCTGCCCTTCCCACTTGTTCTCTCTCTCTTTCTAAAATAAATAAATAAATCTTAAAAAAAAAAGAACTTCTATTGGATTTATATTAACACACAAGAAAAGAGATAAAAGTGTTATCTTAAAAAAAACTTCATGGGAAACTCTATAATTTAAATACGCATTGGAAATATTGATATAAACTCACATTTATGTTTTCATATTCCCAGAAGTGCCAAGGACAAGTGACCAAAGTTCATTCAAGAACAGGCTACCTGGGGGCACCTGGGTAGCTCAGTTGGTTAAGCAACTGCCTTCGGCTCAGGTCATGATCCTGGAGGCCCGGGATCAAGCCCCACATCGGGCTTTCTGCTCGGTGGGAAGCCTGCTTCTCCCTCTCTCACTCCCTCTCCAGCTGTGTTTCTCTCTGTCAAATAAATAAATAAAATATTTTTTAAAAAAAAAGAATAGGCTACCTATATAGCTCTATATCTAGTGAAGAGAATTAATTCACAAATTGAAATCTTCTACCAAGAAAATTTTAGGCTTCATTGGTACATTCTGCCAAATATCTAAGAAATGGCATAAATTCTATAAAATTCTACAAAAGTTCTTCCAGAAAAATAGGGGAGAACCACTTCTCAACTGATTCTGAGACAAACATTAGCTAGATACCAAAATTGGACAAGAAAACATTACAATAAAAATACATGTGCACATGCATGCACACACAATTATCTCTTGAGAACAAGATCATAGATACAAATCTCATTAGCAAAACCTTAACAATTCTAATCCATTATAGAGATAAAATAACACATCATGATCAAGTAGGATTTATCCTAAACTGTAACACTGGATTCACATTTAAAAAATCAATGTAATTTACCATATTAGCACAATAAAAATAGAAAAAGCACATGATTGTGTCAGTTAGAAGTAGAAAAAGAAATTGCAAACTTCCACACCTAATCATGATAAAAACAAAAAAACTCAGCAATCAAGGAACAGAAAGAAGCATCCTGAGCCTGATAAAGGGCAACTGCAACTGCAAAAAACAGAACTGAGGGCATATTTAACAGTGAAAGACTGACTGCCTTCTGCAAGCATTAATTTCATTGTCAACTTGAGTAGACCACGGTACTCAGGTATTTGTCAAACATTATCCCAGATGTTTCTGTGAAGGTGTATGTTAGGAGATTACCACTTAGATCAGTAAACTGAGTTAAAGAGATCACCCTTCACAGTGTGGGTGGGCCTCATCTAATCAGTTGAAGGCTTTAATAGAAAAAAAGCTTGACCACCTTAGAAGGAGGGGAAATTCTGCCAGCCAATTGCCCTTGGACTCATAACACAGCATAAACTCTTCCTGGGTCTCCAGCCTATCAGCCTAGCCAGCATATTTTCAACTTGCCAGCCTCCACAACCATGTGAGCCAAATCCTTTAGACAGAGAGACATAAAAACAGAGAGACAGACACCTAGCCATAGTCCTACATGCATTCTGTTGGTTCTGTTTCTCTGGAGAACCCTAACCCAACTTCCCTTCAGACTGGTAGGCCAGGGATCAGTTTATGGTTTCCCTCCTTCTGTCCCCACCTTTGTGAAAGGTGAATTCTGCAAACCCTTCTTCTGTGCCAGCTGCCTCAGGCTTGTGCTTTATGTACAGAGAGCTCTGGGGGACAGTGGGCATCAGTGGTGGCAAGGCAGCACTATCCTCCTGGTGTCCACGGCATCTTTCTTCTCCTTAACAAAGGACCAGGGCAGGAAAGACACATCAGCAGCCCTCGCGCGCAAGCCCAGCTCCCCTGGCGGGTGCGCCCCAAGCCACACCCTGATCTAGAACACTGGTGCCTCACCCCACACTCGCAGCCTGGCAGCCCCTTCCACTATAGCTCCACACACAACCTCAGCAACTGTCTCCCCGTCCGGCAAACCAATAGTGGCGGCTCACTGCCTCTAGCAAGTGTCTTTAGCACTAGGAGGCCATGCGTCCCTAGAGGACCTAGGTTCTCCTTGAAATGATTTGAATGTTAGCCTTCATGTAGGGATGGGGCATGCCTTCTTAAATGCCTGTTCCTTCATGGTCCACTCTTCCTCTGCAGGGGGATATAAGCAACTGTTCTGCACTTAGTACTTTGGGATCCCATAAAATCCTCTTAAACCTCTTTCAGTAGTTAACCACCTGACACTAATTAGGAATTCTTTATATAAATTTCTGCTGTTCAAATGGTACAGAGTCAGCCTCCTGAATGGAGCCATGGATATAACTGGCAATGAGGTAACATAACTAGGAATGCTCCCTTCACTGAATTTTGACAAAGGTACAAAAGCAGTTCAATGGGGAAAGACAGCCTTTTTCAACAAACAGTTCTAGAGCAACTGGGCTTCCTTAGGAGGAGGAGAACGAAGAAGAGGGAGAGGGAGAAGGAGAAGGAAAAGGAGAGGAAGAAGAAGGAGATGGAAGGGAAGAACCATCTCAGGCTATATCTCACATCGTATAGAAAAATTAAGTCCAAACAGATCGTGGTCTTAAATGTTAAAGATAAAACTACAAAACCTGAGAAAAAAAACCAAAATAGTAGAAACTCACCAGGACCTAGGGCACCTTCAGGAATTTCTGACACCAAAAACATGATCCACATAGCAAAACGTGATAAACTAGAACTCATCAAAATTACGAACTTCTGCTGTGTGAAAGATACTGTTAGAAGAATGAAAAGACAGGGGTGCCTGGGTAGCTCAATAGGTTGAGCATCTGCCTTCAGCTCAGTTCATGATCTCAGGGTCCCAGGATTGAGCCCTACATCGGGCTCTCCGCTCAGCAGGGGAGTCTGCTTCTCCTTCTCCCTGTCACTCTCCCTGCTTATGCTTACTCCCTTTCTCTCTCTGTCAAATGAATAAATAAAATCTTAAAAAAAAAAAAAAAGAGGAAGAGAATGAAAAGACAAGCAATAGGGAGAAAATACTTGCAAACTATCTATCCAACAAAAGACTAACATCAAGAATCCAAGAACACTCAAAGTCAATACTAAACTAGCAAGCAGTGCAATTGGAAAATGTGCAAAGGACACGAATTCTAACACTTTCACCAAAGAGGATATATAGACAAGAAATAAGCACATGAAAAGATGGACATCAACAGCCAAAAAGGAAGTACATATGGGAACCGCAATGAAACATCATGATATGCCTTTGAGGATTGCTAAAATCCCACTCTGCTAAAGTAAGAACTAGAGACAACCAAATGGTTCTAGGGTTGCACTAACACTTAATCACTCACACACTGCAGGGGGCTGTCAGGTGGGGAAGCGACTCCAGAAAACAATGGAGCATGTTGGCTTTTTAAAAGGAGCATATGCCAGCTTAAGACCCAGTGAGTACATTACACTCTGGGCATTTATCCACAGAAATGAAGACTTATCTTCACACAAAAACCCATTTACCAATGTTCATAGCAGCTTTATTCAAAACAGCCCAAAACTGAAAGTAGCTCAAATATTCCTCAACAGGTGAATGATTCAACGAACTGTAGGACATCCACACCGGGGAACTCAGCTCAGCATAATAGACGAAAACACTATTGACACATGCAACCATTCTGAATGAGTCTCCAGAGGATTATGTTGAATGCCAAGGTCAATACCAAAAGGTCACCAACCATCTACACGATTCCACTCACATAACATTCCCGAAATGGCAAAAATATAAATATGGAGAAGAGATGAAAAGTTGCAAAGATCGGAAAAGCATTCAGGAGTGGAAGGAAACCAGGAGTAGCTTTAAAAGGACAATGTGCAATCCTTGTGGTGATGGAAATATAGTGTCTTGACTGTATCAGTATCAGTCCCCTGGTTTTAGTATTGCACTGTGGTTTTGCGAGTATTACATTTGGGGCAAGCTGAAGCAAGAATACACGGGACCACTCTATTATTTCTTACAACTCTAAGTGAACTTACCAGTACCTCAACATTTTCACACATTTCAAAACTTCTGAGCCCAGAAAGTGTCACTAATGAATGCTAACAAATAATGAAGGCAGACAGAACACCAATTTACACAAATACATCCAAAGAATACAAAGAAAGCAAAGTAATTCCCAACTCATCTTGCAATGCTGGAATAACCTTTTCATACCAATACCCAACTGGATCAATTCAAAATAAGGAAAATTATTAGCCCTGTTTACCAACAATATAGGTACCAAAATCCTAAATAAAGTATCAGCAAACTGAATCCAGCAGCTTAGAAAAAGAATAATGCATTATGATCAAGTGGGATTAATCCTAGAAATGCAAAGCTAATTGAACATTAGGAAAAAAAAGGATTGCTGTAATCTACTACAATATCAGATTAAAGGAGGAAAAACAAGAATAGTTCAAGAAATTTCAAGAAATGTAGTAAAAGCACTGAAAAAAACCTCTACATTCATTCACAATCAGAGTCTTCTCTTTGCAAAGCAGAACAAGAAACTTTTGTAATTGACATGAAAACCTTCTTCATGGTAAAACACTGCCAGTGTTCCCCTTCAGCTCTTTCTCATCTGGTCCAAGGCACTTCAGCTGCCATGGGCTATGGTGCTGACATGACCAAGTCCAAGAATCACGCCATGCAAAACCGGTTGTGAAAATGGCCCAGAAATGGCATCAAGAAACCTTGATCACCCTTAAAGATATCAGTCTCTTCTGAGGGTAGAACCCAAGTTCCTGAGGAACATGTCCTGCCAAGAAGCACAACAAAAAGGGCCTCGAGAAAATGCAGGCCAACAATGCCAAGGCCATGAGTACATGTGCCGATGCTGTCAAGAGCCTCATCAAGCTCACAGAGGCCAAGCCCAAGATCCCAAAGGTTTACAGCCACAAGCTCAATTGACGTGCCTACACTGCACACCCAAAGTTCGAGAAATATGCTCATATCCACACTGCCAAGGGTCTCAGGCTCTGCTAGACAAAGGTCAAAGCCAAAGCTCAAACCAAAGCCCAGGCTGCAGCTTCAAATCCAGCTCCAGCCCTTCCCTGGTGCGGCTCAGGTTCCCAAGGTATCCCAGGCCCCAACAAAGCCTCCAACATAGAAGCTTCCATCTGCCAATGTGAGGACAGAAGGACTGGTGCAACCTCTTAGCTTCTGTCTGCATGGGACTGGTGTCCTGCTATGCTTTTTGTACTAAGTCTGCGGCAAGAAAAAAAGAAGTGTTCCCTTTCAGAAAGAGAACTAGACAAGGATCCCACAATTACCACTGCAATACTTACACTGTGGTCCTAGCTGGATTAATAGGACAAGAAATTAAATAGGAGTGCCTGGGTGGCTCAGTTGGTTAAGTGACTGCCTTCGGCTCAGGTCACGATCCCGGAGTCCCAGGATCTAGTCCCACATCGGGCTCCCTGCTCGGGGGGAAGCCTACTTCTCCCTCTCTCACTCCCCCTGCTTTTGTTCCCTCTCTAGCTGGGTTTCTCTATGCCAAAAAAATGAATAAAATCTTTTTAAAAAATTAAATGGACGGTATAAGAATCCGAGGCAAGAAACAAGATTTTAGGATTATGTGGGGAAAAAAATTTTAATGAATAAGACACGTTATAAAATTCACAACGGTTTAGAAAGGTTACTAGATTTTTAAAAATACAAGTTTCAATTACATTTCTACATACCAGCACAAACAGTAAAAAACAAAAAACAAAAAACACTTTTTCTTAAGATACCATTTACAATAGCATTTTTTTTTCTTTCTTTTGGACAGAAGAGAGTGCATAGGGGTAGAACAGAGGGTACAGGGGGAGAGAGAGAATCTTAAGCAGCCACCACACCCAGCATGGAGCTGGAGCAGAGCTCAATGTCATGACCCCAAGATCATGATCTGACCTGAAACAAGATTCAACACTTAACCGACTGAGCTGCCCAGGCACCCTTACAAGAACATCTTTTAAAGTAGCCAGGAAAGGGGCGCCTGGGTGGCTCAGTTGGTTAAGCGACTGCCTTCGGCTCAGGTCATGATCCTGGAGACCCGGGATCGAGTCCCACATCGGGCTCCCTGCTCAGCAGGAAGCCTGCTTCTCCCTCTCTCACTCCCCCTGCTTGTGTTCCCTCTCTGGCTATGTTTCTCTCTGTCAAATAAATAAAATATTTTTAAAAAATTTAAAAAATAACAAAAAATAATAAAGTAGCCAGGAAGAGGCACCTGCGTAGCTCAGTCACTGGGTGTCTACCTTCGGCTCAGCTCATGATCCCGGAGTCCTGGGATCGAGCCCCACATCAAGCTCCCTGCTTTAGCAGGAGGCCTGCTTCTCCCTCTGTCACCACCCCCCTGCTTGTGTTCCTTCTGTAGCTGTGTTTCTCTGTCAAATAAAAAAATTAAATCTTAAAATAAAATAAAATAAAAAAATACCCAGGAAGAAAATCAATATACAAGATTTCTCTGAAGAGAACTCTAAATGAGAGATAGTAAAGAAAGGGGAGAGAGAGTCCATGTTGATAAACTGAAATGTTGAATAATATAATAATGTTAAATTTTCCCCAACTGATTTACAGAATAATTACAATCTCAATCATAATTTCAAGAGGTGATTGTAACAAACTAATTCTAAAATTTATATAGAAGTCTGAAAGGCGGGCGCCTGGGTGGCTCAGAGGGTTAAGCCTCTGCCTTCGGCTCAGGTCATAGTCTCAGGGTCCCGGGTTTGAGGCCCGCATCGGGCTCTCTGCTTGGCAGGGAGCCTGCTTCCTCCTTTCTCACTGCCTGCCTCTCTGCCTACTTGTGATCTCTCTCTCTGCCAAATAAATAAATAAAAATTAAAAAAAAAAGAAGTCTGAAAGGCCACAAATAGCTAAAAAACTCTTGAATCAAAAAAGGCTTGGAAGGACTTACCCTATCAAATAATAAGACTTAATATAAAAGTATGGCATGTGAAATTACACAACATTAGCCAAAGATCAAAGGAACTTAATAAAGGAATGAGAAATAAATATATGAACACATGTAATTTTTGTACACAGCAGAGGTTGTATGGCAGACTGGAGGAGAAAAGATGAACTTTTTTCAACAAATGTTATAAGGGCAACCAGATATCCTTTTTTTTCTTAAAGATGTTTAAAATTTAATTGATTGAATTTTTATTTAAAAGATTTGGTAGCAGCAACAGGATTCCAAATGAACTTCCAGAGCATTTGGGGACAACAAGAAACAAAACCATGGTATCCCTGAACCCTTTGATTCACTGTGTTTCTCAACATTTCTGAGGGCTGTGGGTTCTGAGCTCTGCTCTTTTTGCATTAGGTCTCCTAATTTTTTTTAAATTAACATACAATGTATTATTTGTTTCAGGGGTACAGGTCTGTAATTCATCAGTTTTACACAATTCACAACACAGCACATATTCTTCCCAATGTCCATCACCCAGCCACCCCATCCCTCCACTCCCCTCCATTCCAGCAACCCTCAGTTTGTTTCCTGAGATTAAGAGTCTCTTATGGTTTGTCTCCCTCTCTGGTTTCATCTTGTTTCATTTTTCCCTCCCGTCCCCTAAAATCCTCTGTCTTATTTCTCAAATTCCTCATATCAGTCGCAACTGGATATCCTTAAGTAGAAAAAAAATGGACCCTATCTTGCCCTATACAAAAAATCATTTCCAGGTACATTTTACAGAGTAACAACATTTAGAAGAAGAAGAAAAAAGAGTATCTTTAGGACCTTAAAGTTGAAAGAATTTCTTTAAAAAAAAAATACCCTAAAAAGATGAGTACACTTGAATAACAACATCAACATGAAAAATCTATGCTGTTTACATGAGAGCATTAAAGAAGACATTTTCTAGACATATTATCAACAAATGACTAAATTCAAAATACACAAACTCCACAAATCAATAAGAAAGAGACTTACAGTCCAATAGAAAACTGGGGGGAACACTTGAAAAATCACTTCAAAAAAGAGCAAACCCATCACAAACTGACTGTGATACATCACTTCAGGAAGAGAAAGGATAAAAACCATATGATCACTTCAAGAGACATAGAAAAAAACATTTGACAAATACAACATCCATTCATGATAAAAACCCTCAACAAAGTAGGTTTAGAGGGGACATACCTCAACATAATAAAGGCCATATATGGGAAACCCACAGCCAACATCATTCTCAATGGGAAAAAACTAAGAACCTTCCCATAAGATCAGGAACAAGACAAGGATGTCCACTCTCACCCCTTTCATTCAACACAATATTGGAAGTCCTAGCCACAGCAATCGGACAACAAAAGAAAAGATATCCCAAGAGGTAAGGAAGAAGAACTTCCATTATTTGCAGATGACATGATACTGTATACACAAAACCCATAAGACTCCACCTTAAAACTGCTAGAACTGATAAATGAATTCAGTGCAGTCACAGGATACAAAATCAATGTACAGAAATCTGTTACATTTCTACACACCAGTAACAAAGCAGCAGAAAAAGAAATGAACAAATTGATCACGTTTACAACAGCACCAAAACCAGTAAGACATCTAGGAATAAACTCCACCAAAGAGGTCAAAGACCTGCACTGTATAAAACAATGAAAAAAGAAACTGAAGAAGACACTAAGAAGTGGAAAGACATTCATGGATTGGGAGAACAACTACTGTAAACTGTCTTTACGACCTAAAGCAATCTACACATTTAATGCAATCCCTAATGAAATACCAACAGCATTTTTCACAGAGCTAGAACAAACAATCCTAAAATTCATATGGAACCACAAAAGACCGCAAATAATCAAAGCAACCTTGAAAAAGAAAAGGCAGGAGGCTTCACTGTTCTGAACTTCAACTTATACTACAAAGCTGTAGGGATCAAAACAGTATAGTACTGGCACAAAACAGACACACAGATCAATAGAACAGTATAGAAAACACAGAAATGAACCCTCATCTATATGTTCAAATAATCTTTGACGAAGCAGAAAATATCCAGTAGGAAAAATTCTCTTTGACAAATGGTGTTGGGAAAACTAAACAGCCACCTGCAGAAGAATGAAACTGGACCACTTTCTGACACCATACAAAAATAAACTCAAAATGGATGAAAGACCTAAATGAGAGACCTAAACTATAAAAATCCTAGAGAAGAGCACAGGCAGTAACCCCTTTGACATTGGCTACAGTAACTTCCTTCTAGTTATGTCTCCTGAGCAAAAGGAAACAAAATCAAAAATAAACTACGGGAATTTCATAAAAATAAAAAGCTTCTGCACACTGAAGGAAATAATTAATGCAACTAAAAGGCAGCCTACATGATGGGTGAAGATGTTTGCAACTAATATATCTGATAAAGCCTATCTAATATATATAAAGAACTTCTAAAACTCAACACCCAGAGGAGCAAGATGGCAGAGGTGTAGGAGACCTAGATATCATCAGGTCCCAGTTCAGCTGAATGGTTATCAAACCAGTGGGAACACCTACAGACACAACAGGAGATTGAAGACAAGAAGAGCAGCAATTCTAGGAAAAGTGACCACTTTCTGAAAGGTAGGATGCTGCAGAGAAGTGAATCTGAAGTGACATTTAGGAAGACAGACTGCGGGGCACAAGTGGGAGAGGGGCAGGTTCCCTGCCAGCAGTAGAGCAGCAGGGCACAAAATCAGAACCTTTAGAAGTCTGCTCCACTGAGAGAGGTCACCCCAGAGGCAAAGCGAGGGGAGGAACCCTCGCTGGGAATGTGGTCTCAGGACTCACGGGGTCATAGAAGGACGTGGGGTGCCTAAGCCAGACAGAGCTCTCAGATATCGAAGTGGGAAAGCCGGGGGCAGAGACCGAGCCGAGGAGGGGTTCTCAGCTCGGGGTTACCTTAAACTGTGATTCGGGGCACAGTCGGGCCACTCCTCTTTGAGTAGGGACCCCACAAGTGGCAGATGTGAGAAGACTCACCTTCCTCCACCAGAAGGAGCAGCCTGAAAGCACGCTGCAGGAATTGGCTGGGTTTGGAGACTCCAAATGGGCTGAGCGCCAGAGGCGGAAGCACTCAGTCATGGGCCAGGTGAGCACAGAGTGAAGATGGAGCCAGGGAGACAGGTGTGACTGACTGCTTTCTCTGGGGGGCGCACTGAGGAGTGGGGCCCCAGAGCTCTTGGCTCCTCTGGGCCGGAAACAGTGATGTGATGCTGCCATCTTCAATCCCATCATCCAAAGCTGTATGGAAAGCGTTCAGGGAAGAAAAGCTCCCGAGAGCTCCCAGAGCGAACCTGTGCAGATTGCTTAGCCTGGCCCCGGGCAAGGGCGGGGCATTTCCACCTCAGGCAAAGACATTTGAGAATCAGTACAAGAGGCCCCTCCTGCAAAAGATTAGTGAGAACATCCAGCCAAGACCAAGTTCACCGGATCAATGAGAACTACGGAACTTCAGAGCTAGGGCAATGCACCATGTACAATTCTTTTTTTCCCATGGTTCTTTAGTCTTGCAAAGTTAAATTTTTTTTTAATTTTATTTTTTCTTATTCTATTTTTTAAATTTTTTCCTACCTATTTTAACTTTTTTTAAAATTATTTTATCAATACTTTTCTTTTTTTTAAGATTTTACTTATTTGACACCGAGAAACACAGCCAGAAAGGGAAGACAAGCAGCAGGAGTGACAGAGGGAGAAGCAGGCTTCCCACTGAGCAGGCAGCCCGATGTGGGCCTCGATCCCAGGACTCTGGGATCACGACTTGAGCTGAAGGCAGAGGCTTAACCACTGAGCTACCCAGATGCCCCATCAATACTGTTTTCTAAAAAAAAAAAAAAAATCTTTTTCAATTTTCATTGTTTTAGTCATATTCTATCCCTTCATTGCATTTAAGCTTATTTTTTGTATACATACAGGTTTTTCTTTCTTTAAAATTTTGGAATACAGTTTCTTCTAATAAATAAAAATATACCCAAAATCTAGTGCATGTCATTGTTCTAGTCTCCAGGCTCATCACATTCTTTCCTTTTTCTTCCCCAACCAACTTCTTATCAATTTCTTTTTTAGAATATTTTTTTAAGAATTTATTTATTTAGGGGCGCCTGGGTGGCTCAGTTAGTTAAGCGACTGCCTTCAGCTCAGATCATGATTCCGGAGACCTGGGATTGAGCCCCACATTGGGCTCCCTGCTCAGCAGGAAGCCTGCTTCTCCCTCTCTCGCTCCCCCTGCTTGTGTTCCCTCTCTGGCTGTGTTTCTCTCTGTCAAATAAATAAAATCTTTCAAAAAAAAAAAAGAATTTATTTATTTATTTGACAGAGAGAGAGATCACAAGTAGGCAGAGGCAGGCAGAGAGGGAGGAGGAACCAGGATCCCCGCTGAGCAGAGAGCCCAATGTGGGCCTCAATCCCAGGACCCTGAGATCATGACCTGAGCCGAAAGCAGAGGCTTCAACCCAATGAGCCACCCAGGCGCCCTAGAATCTTTTTTAAATTTTCATCTTTATAGTCATATCCAATTCCTTCATTGTGTATACCCTTATCTTTGTACATATATAACTTTTCCTTTCTTTAAAATTTTGGCAGGCAGTTTCTTCTAACAGACCAAAATACACCCAAAATCAAGTGTGTGGCTCTGTTCTATTCACTAGTCTAATTATATATAGAGAGACAAATAGATATAGATAGATAGGGATAGAGATATAGATTTTTTTTTTCCTTTCTTCTCCCCCTGGTTTCAGGTCTCTCCTGATTTGGTTAGTGTATACTTTTCTGGGGTCATTGCTACCCTTTTAGTATTTTGTTCTCTCATTCATCTATTCTTATCTGGATAAAATGACAAGGCAGAAAAACTCACCTCAAAAGAAAGAACAAGAGGCAGTACCGAAGGCTAGGGACCTAATCAATAGGGACATTAGTAATATGTCAGAACTAGAGTTCAGAATGACGATTATCAAGGTGCTAGCTGGACTTGAAAAAAGCATGGAAGATATTAGAGCATCCCTTTCTGGAGAAATAAAATCCCTTTCTGGAGAAACAAAAGAACTAAAATCTAACCAAGTTGAAATTTAAAAAAGCTATTAATGAGGTGCAATCAAAAATTGAGGCTCTTATTGCTAGAATAAATATGAAGCAGAAGAGAGAATTAGTGATATAGAACACCAAATGATGGAAAATAAAGAAGCTAAGAAGAAGAGAGACAAACAACTACTGGACCATGAGGGGAGAATTCAAGAGACAAGTGATACCATAACATGAAACAATATTAGAATAATTGGGATCCCAGAAGAAGAAGAAAGAGAGAGGGGGGCAGAAGGTATATTGGAGCAAATTATAGCAGAGAATTTCCCTAATTTGGCAAAGGAAACAAGTATCAAAATCCAGGAGGCACAGAGAATCCCCCTCAAAATCAGTAAAATAGGTCCACGCCCCATCATTTAATAGTAAAACTTTTCAGTCTCAGTGACAAAGAGAAAATACTGAAAGCAGCTCGGGACAAGACATCTGTAATCTACAGTGGTAGAAACATTAGATTGGCAGCAGACCTATCCACAGAGACCTGGCAGGCCAGAAAGGACTGACATGATATATTCAGAGCACTAAAATGAGAAAAATATGCAGCCAAGAATACTATATCCAGCTAGACTTTCACTGAAAATAGAAGGAGAGATAAAAATCTTCCAGAACAAACAAAAACTAAAAGAATTTGCAAACACCAAACCAATCCTACAGTAAATATTGAAAGGGGTCCTCTAAACAAAGAGAGAGCCTAAAAGTAATAGACCAGAAAGGAACATAGACAACATACAGTAACAGTCACCTTACAGGCAATACAATGGCACTAAACTCATATCTTTGAAGAGTTGCCCTGAATGTAAATGGGTTAAATGCCCCAATCAAAGGACACAGGGTATCATAATGGATTAAAAAAACAAGCCTCATCAATATGCTATCTGCAAGAAACTCATTTTAGATCCAAAGACACCTCCAGATTTAATGTGAGGGGGTGGAAAACCATTTACTATGCCAATGGACATCCAAAGAAAGCTAGGGTGGCAATCCTTATATCAGACAAATTAGATTTTAAGCCAAAGATTACAGTAAGAGATGAGGAAGGACACTGTATCATACTTGAAGGTCTGTCGAACAAGAAGACCTAACAATTTTAAATATCTATCCCCTAACATGGGAGCACTCAATTATATAAACCAATTAATAACTAAATCAAAGAATCATATCAACAATAATACAATAATAGCAGGGGACTTTAATACCCCCCTCACTGAAATGGACAGATCATCTAAGCAAAAGATCAGCAAGGATATAAAGTCTTTAAATGACACAGTGGGCTAGATGGACAACACAGATATATTCAGAACATTCCATCCCAAAGCAGCAGAATACACATTCTTCTCTAGTGCACATGGAACATTCTCCAGAATAGATCACATCCTGGGTCACAAATCAGGTCTCAACAGGTACCAAAAGATTGGGATCATTCCCTGCATATTTTTGGACCACAATGCTTTGAAACTAGAACTTAACCACAAGGGGAAAGTTGGAAAGAACTCAAATACATGGAGGCTAAAGAGTGTCCTACTAGAGAATGGATCAACCAGGAAATTAAAGAAGACTTTTAAAAATTCATGGAAACAAATGAAAATGAAAACTGTTCAAAATCTTTGGGACATGGCAAAGGTGGTCCTGAGAGGAAAGTATATAGCAATACAAGTCTTTCTCAAGAAACAAGAAAAGTCTCAAATACACAACCTAACCCTATACCTAAAGGAGCTGGAGAAAGAAAAGCATAAATAAATAAATAAATAAATAAATAAATAAATAAATAAATTAAATTAAATTAAATTAAATAAAAAGCCTAAACCCAGCAGGAGAAGAGAAGTAATAAAGATCGGAGCAGAAATCAATGAAATAGAAGCCAAAAGAACCGTGGAACAGATCAACGAAAGTAGGAGCTGGTTCTTCAAAAGAATTAACAAGACTGATAAACCCCTGGCCAGACTTACCAAAAAGAGAAAGGACCCAAATCAATAAAATCATGAATGAAAGAGCAGAGATCACAACCAACACCGAAGAAATACAAACAATTTTAAGAACCTGTTATAAGCAGCTATACAGCAGCAAATTTGACAATCTGGAAGGAATGGATGCATTCCTAGTGACATATAAACTACCATAACTGAACCAGGAAGAAATAGAGAACCTGAACAGACCCATAACCAGTAAGGAAATTAAAGGAGTCTTCAAAAATATCCCAAAAACAAGAGCCCAAGGCCAGATGGCTTTCCAGGGGATGTCTACCAAACATTTAAAAAATAATTAATACCTATTCTCCTGAAACTGTCCCAAAAAAAAGAAATGGAAGGAAAACTTCCAAACTCATTTTATGAGGCCAGCATTACCCTGATCTCAAAACTAGACAAAGACCCCATCAAAAAGGAGAAATACAGAACAATATCCTTGATGGACAGGAATGCAAAAACTCTCACCAAAATGCTAGTCAATAGGATCCAACAGTACATTAAAAGGATTATTCACTACAACCAAGTGGGATTTATTCCTGGGCTGCAAGGCTGGTTCAACATCCACAAATCAATCAATGTGCCACAGTACATTAATAATGAAAGAACAAGAACCATAGGATCCTCTCAATAGATGCAGAAAAAGCATTTGATGAACTAAAGCATCCCTTCTTGATCAAAACTCTTCACAGTGTAGGGACAGACAGAACATACCTCAATATCATCAAAGCCATCTATGAGAAACCCACAGCAAATATCATTCTCAATGGGGAAAACCTGACAGCTTTTCCCCTAAGGTCAGGAACACGATGGGGGTGTCCACTAACACCACTGCTCTTCAACATAGTACTGGAAGTCCTAGCCTCAGCAATCAGACAACAAAAAGAAATAAAAGGCATCCAAACCAGCAAAGAAGAAGTCCAACTCTCACTCTTTGCAGATGATATGATACTTTACGTGGAAAACCCAAGACTGCACTCCAAAACTGTTAGAACTCATACAGGAATTCAGTAAAATGTCAGGATATAAATCAATGCACAGAAATCAGTTGCATTTCTTTTCTTTTCTTTTTTTTTTTTTTTTTTACTGAAAGGTAATCACATTTTTTTAAAGATTTTATTTATTTATTTTGACAGAGAGAAACACAGCCAGAGAGGGAACACAAGCAGTGGGAGTGAGAAAGGGAGAAGCAGACTTCCCGCCAAGCAGGGAGCCCGATGTGGGGCTCGATCCGGGTCTCTGGGATCATGACCTGAGCCGAAGGCAGTCGCTTAACCAACTAAGCCACCCAGGCGACCCAACACATTTTTTAATAATAATTTATTTTTTCAGTGTTCCAAGATTCATTGTTTATGCCCCACACCAAGTGCTCCATGCAACACGTGTCCTCAGTTGCATTTCTATACACCAACTGCAAGACAGAAGAAAGAGAAATTAAGGAGTCAATCCCATTTATAACTGCACCCCAAACCATAAGATACCTAGGAATAAACCTAACCAAAGAGGCAAAGAATCTGTACTCAGAAAACTATAAAGTACTCATGAAAGAAATTGAGGAAGACCAGAGAAATGAGAAAATGTTCCATGCTCCTGGACTGGAAGAACAAATACTGTGGAAATGTCTATGCTACCTAGAGCAATCTACATATTTAATGCAATCCCTATCAAAATACCATCAATGTTTTTCAAAGAAATGGAACAAATAATCCTAAAACTTACATGAAACCAGAAAAGACCCCAAAGAGCCAGAGGAATGTTGAAAAAGAAAACCAAAGTTGGTGGCATCCCAATTCCAGACTTCAAGCTCTATTACAAAGCTGTAATCATCAAGATAGTATGGTACTGGCACAAAAACAGACACATAGATCATTGGAACAGAATAGAGAGCTCAGAAATGAACTCTCAACTCTATGGTCAACTCATTTTCAACAAGCAGGAAAGAATGTCCAATGGGAAAAAGAACAGTCTTTTTAACAAATGGTGTTGGGAAAATTGGACAGCCACATGCAGAAGAATGAAACTGGACCATTTCCTTACACCACACACAAAAATAGACCCAAAATGGATGAAAGACCTCAATGTGAGACAAGAATCCATCAAAATCCTTGAGAACACAGGCAGCAACCTCTTTGACCTCAGCCACACCAACGTCTTCCTAGAAACATCACCAAAGGCAAGGAAAGCAAGGGAAAAAAATTAACTATTGGGGCTTCATTAAGCTCAAAAGCTTTTGCACAGCCAAAGAAACAGTCATCAAAGCCAAAAGACAACCGGCAGAATGGGAGAAGGTATTTGCAAATGACAGATCAGATAAAGGGCTAGTATCCAAAATCTATAAAGAACTCAAACTCAACACCCAAAGAACAAATAATCCAATCAAGAAATGGGCAGAAGGCACGAACTGACCTTTCTCCAAAGAAGACAACCAAATGGCCGACACATGAAAAAATGCTCAACATCACTCAGCATCAGTGAAATACAAATCAAAACCACAGAGAGATACCACCTTACACCAGTCAGACTGGCTAAAATTAACAAGTCAGGAAACAACAGATATTGGTGAGGATGTGGGGAAAGGGGAACCCTCCTTCACTGTTGGTGGGAATACAAGCTGGTGCAGCCACTCTGGAAAACAGTATGGAGATTCCTCAAAAAGTTGAAAATAGAGATACCCTATGACCCAGCAATTGCACTACTGGATATTTACCCTAAAGATACAAATGTAGTGATTCGGAGGGGCATGTGTACTCGAATGTTTAAAGCAGCAATGTCCATGGTAGCCAAACTATGGAAAGAACCTAGAGGTCCATCAACAGAGGAATGGACAAAGAAGAGGTGGTATATATATATATGGAATATATAATAATATATATGGAATACTATGCGGCCATCAAAAGGAATGAAATCCTGCCATTTGCAACAACATGGACGGAACTGGAGGGTATTATTCTGAGTGAAATAACTCAATCAGAGAAAGACAATCATCATATGATCTCTGATATGAGGAATTGGAGAGGCAGGGTGGGGAGTCGTGGGGGGTGGGGAGGGAAAAAATGAAACAAGATGGGAGCAGGGAGGGAGACAAACCATAAGAGACTCTTAATCTCAGGAAACAAACTGAGGGTTGCTGGGGGGTAGGGGGAGATGGATAGGGTTGCTCGGTTATGGAAAAAATTAAATAAGCAAACAAACAAACTCAACTCTGAAAGAGCAAATAATCAAGACATAAACAGGCATTTCTGCAAAGAAGACACACAGATGGCCAACAGACACATGAAAAGATGCTCAACATCATTTATCATTAGGGAAATACTCATTGAAACCACAATGAGGTATCACCTCATACCTGTCAAATGCCTAAAATCAACATGAGAAACAACAGGTTTTGGTGAGGTTGTTAAGAAAGCAGAACCCTCTTGCACTATTGGTGGGAAAGCGAACTGGTGCAGCCACTGTGGAAAATAGTATGGAGGTTCCTCAAAATGTTAAAACCAAAAAAGAAGAAGAAGAAGAAGAAAGAAAAAAAAAGTTAAAACTAGAACAACCCTACAATCCAGCAACTGCACTACTAGGTATTTACACAAACAAAACAAAAATACTAATTCAAAGGGATATATGCCCCTCCACCATACAAAAGAATAAAATCTGCCACCTGCAACAATAGGGTTGGAGCTAGAGAGTATAATGCTAAGTGAAATAAGACAGTCAGAGAAAAACAAATACCATATGATTTCACTCATATGTAGAATTTAAGAAACAAAACAAATGAGCAAAGGCAGGGGGTGGGAGAAGGGGAGACAAACCAAGTAATAGACTCTTAAGTATAGAGAACAAACTGATGGTTAACAGAGGGGGTGGGGGATGGGTGAAGCAGGTGATGGGGATTAAGAAGTCCATGTGTCATGATAAGCCCTGGTGATTAAGATAAAAAAGGGGTTGTTTGTTTGTTATAAGAGAGAGAGAGAGCGCAGGCAAGCAGGGGGGATGGGTAGTGGGAAAGAGAGAATTTCAAGCAGGCACCACACTGGGTGGAACCCAAACCCACAATAATGAGATCATGACCTGAGCTGAAAGGCACCTAACTGAGACAGACACCTAACTGACTGAGCCATGCAGGCACCCAAAGATAAAAAGTTTGGTAAAAAGGGACATGTGAAGGGCACCTGGGTGGCTCAGTCGTTAAGCATCTGCCTTGGGCTCAGGTCATGATCCCTGGGTCCTGGAACTGAGGCCCGTGTCTGGCTCCCTGTTCAGCGGAAAGCCTGTTTCCTCCTTCTCCCACTCCCCCTGCTTGTGTTCCCGCTCTCACTGTCTCTCTCTGTCAAATAAACAAAAAAAAAATATAAAAAAAAAAAAAAGCACACGTTCTGATAAACACTGAGTGTTATGCCCAACTAAGGAATCATCGAACACTATAGCAAAAACTAATGATGTGCTATACAGTGGCTAACTGAACATAATAAAAACAAAAAAGTTCTAGGAAAATATACATATTCTTGCATTTCCAAAAACAACAACAAAAAAAGCAAACCCAGCCAACCAATACATAAAAATATGTGCACTCACATCAGTGATCAAGTCAATGAAGTAAAATCAAGTAATGTAAATGTTTTTCAGATACCAGTACATTCCAATCTGACCCGCAAAAATTAAAATGACTAATAAAAACAAAGGATGGTAATGAAGTAGAGCAACAGGACTGCTTGCCCATGGCTTGTAGAGGGCACAGAGGTATGTCCACTTTGGACAATAGGCATTATCTTAAAAAGTTGAAGATGTATACTACCTATGCCCCAGCAATTCTATTCCTAGATAAATGTACCATAAAAACTCACACCCATAGGCACCTGGGTGGCTCAGTCGGTTAAGTATCTGCCTTCAGCTCATGTCATAATCCTGGCATCCTGGGATCACATTCTGTATCCAGCTCCCTACTCAGAAGGGAGTCTGCTTCTCCCTCTGCTGCTCCCCCTGCTCGTGCTCTGTCTCTCTCAAATAAATAATGTAATCTTTAAAGGAAATAAAAATAAGAAATAATCTGGGGTGCCTCTCTCTCTTGTGCAAAAAAAAATTAAGGGGAAAAAAAATTAAGGGGAAAAAAAACCCCACACCCACATGCAACAGGACACACGTTCCTCCAAATTCATGCAGCATTGCTGTAATAGCAAATACCAAAAACAACTCTAATGTCTTTGAGCAGCAGAATGATAAACACATCATGATATATTCATGTAACAGAATACAGCAATGAAAATGAACTAAGTACAACTATACACACAATACTCTAAGTCTTGGAAACATAATGTCAAACAAGAGTAAAGTCCAAAAACAGTCAAAGCTAAACTGAATTGTACTTTATCAGACACAGGTAAGTAACAAAACTATGAAGAGAGGCAACTAAGAAAAGACTGTCACAAAAGTCAGAATCATGAGAGAAGGGAAGAGGCTGCTACTGAGAAAAAGCACAAAGTCGATGTTCTATTCCTTGACCTGGTGATGATCATTATTTTTAATTAATAATTGTACATTTGTTATATGTAGTTTTCTTTTTTTTATATCTACTTTTCTGTATTATCTTGTGTCCTACATTAAAATATTTATTAAGGGGAACCTGGGTAGTTGCTTAAGCATCTGACTCTTGATATCGGCTCTGGTCATGATCTCAAGGTTGTAAGATCGAGCCCCTACTCAAACTCCATGCGTAGAAGGGAATCTGCTTGAGATTCTCTCTCTGTCCCGCCCCCAGTCCATGCACATGCATGCTCATGCTTTCTAAAAGAACAAATCTTAAAAAAATAAAAAAATAAAAAATTTATTAAAAGATTTCTGCTACCAACAATATAAGGAACCATACTATCAAAAAGAATCAATCTATTCCCACCTACAATGCTGGAGAAAATACAACAAATACTCATAAATGCAGAGCTAAAGGTATTGAAATCTACCAAAAAGAGAAAGATAAATCAGAAGATAAATTACAGAAGCCTATCTGAGTAGGAACAGAAAGAAAACCCTGCAGCCGCACAAGGTGAGGAACTGAGACTCTGGAATAAACAGGAATATTCTGAGGGATGCTTTCTTAAGGAAAGAGGGTTCCAGAGAAAAGTTTACTCACTGGTTCAGAGAAACCAGGAAAAACGTCTGACTCTGTGTCTGGATGAGAAAAGAAACCTCCCATGAAGATTCATAACTGTGCCCCTACTGAACATGTGGATTTGGTGTTCAAATTTCTACTACCCTTGTGGTTCAGGAATCTTCGAAGCAATAGAGATGCCTAACTACTGGTGGCCCCCAGGGGGGCACTAGCAAAAGCAAGTATAAAACCACTCTCAAAGGACATACCGGATTCCATCCAGGCCACACAGGATTCTCAAAGATGAACCTGTTTAATATAAGCTCAAAACAAAGTATGTATGAGGAAAAACCCAACATGAGCAAGGTTCAACAGACCTAAGAAACAGCAGGATAACCTCCCCTCCCCTCTCCTGAGAACTACAGATACTAAAATAGTTTGAGAGAAAACATGTATAAAATGTTTAAAATCAAAAGAAGAAATTGAAAATCAGAAAAGAAAAAAAAAAGCTACAAAAAAAAGAACAGGCCAAGATGAAAAAGAGCCAAAGGGAACTTCTACAAACAAGAAACAGAAAAATGCCAAGTTCAATAAATACCTTCCGAAGCATGTTAGCACTGAGAGCAAGGGCAGTGCAAATGCTCCCAACCCAACACAAAGAGATAAAGAGGTGGGAAGTATGAGACAGAGATTAAAAATAGAGTAGACCAGATGAAAATAGCAACATACATCTAAGAGACAGTGCAAGTTAAGACCTGGAGCTTAGACAAAGGCTCTGAGCAGCAATCCTGCTGGAGGAGGGATGAAATCCATGAGCAGACAGCCTCAGGAAATGAGGGCTGAGCAGGAAAAGCAAAGGTAAATCCACACTCAGTGCTCATCAAGCCAAGTGCACGCTTCACCCCCTTCACCTATTGCGCCCATCCCCCACCGGTGATCACTGCATTGTGCCCCTGAAACTAATCTAACACTGTGGATTAACTATACTGGAATTTAAATAAATCACTTAAATCTTTTTTTTTTTTAATTTTCAAAGAATAAATCCATACTTGTAGGAAGACAGCAGAGCACCAAGGAAAAGATCTTCAAAGAAACCCGTGAGAGAATATAGTCCACCTGTGAAAGTATAGCAATCACATGGACAGACAGAACAGCAAGACAAAAGTATAGAAAATAATGGAATGAAGGCCAGCAAAGGAAGGTTAGCCTAGAATTATCACCAGAAAAACTACTCAAATGTGTCCGTCCAAAAACCTGAAATTATGCTGAGAATGGAAGGAATCTGAGAAATTAAAGATATATATTTAAATAAGTCAGAAGTAAGAAATCAACATGAGCAATTTTTTAAAAAGGTCTACGACACTAATTTCTCTATTTGCCCAGACTTGGAACAAGTTTAGATTTTAATTCGGTGCCCAAATTCTGTAGCAACTCACTTTTCCCCAAGGACACTTCCGGATTCAATTTTTCATAAAGAGTTTTGTTTGTTTTTTTAAAATTAAAAAATAGGGGCACCTGGGTGGCTCAGTCGTTAAGCGTCTGTCTTTGGCTTGGGTCATGATCCCAGGGTCCTGAGATCAAGCCCCGCACCCTGCTTAGCAGGAAGCCTGCTTCTCCCTCTCCCACTCCCCCTGCCTATGTTCCCTCTCGCTGTGTCTATCTCTGTCAAATAAATAAAATCTTTAAAAAAATTTTTTTTAATTATCAATGTGAGTGACAGAAAAGCAAAGTGAAGTTAAAATTATGGACAACAATTGCACATAAGATGGGAGGGGAGTCATCAAAGTTAAATATCCTAAAGCTCTTGTGTTGTTCAGAAGAAGAAAAGAAAATTTTCTTTTTTTTTCTTTTTGCTTTGAAATTAAATTTAAGATTTCCACACCAATAAATGGAATGAAAAAGAATTAATACCACACACAAAAAATAAATCTTGGGGCACATGGGTAGCCCAGTTGGTTGAGCATCCAACTCTTAGTTTTGGCTCACATCATTCATGATCTTAGGGTCATGAGATCAAGCCCTGCATCAGGCTCCATGCTAGGTATAGAGCCTGTTTGGGATTCTCTCTCTCTCTCTCACCCTCTGCACCTTCCCCCGCCCCCCACAAATAAATAAATAAATAAATAAATAAATAAATAAATAAATAAATAAATCTTTACATCAATCCAAAAGAAAGCAAAAAATGAGGAGACCTAAGTAGCAAAGAAAGAGTGTGGTAAATAGAAATGACAAAGTAAGATGCTAAGAGTCCCTGCGGCAGAAATCACAATGGAAGCACTATGCCAGTTAAACGTGATTACTTGACTACATTTTAGAAATATAGGGGGCAGGGATAGGTTAGCTGGGTTATGGAAAAAAAATAAAAATTAGTAAAAAAAAAAATTTTGTATTATGCTGACTGTAAGAGAAAATTGGAAGACATGAGCATACACCAAGATTAAAATAATGGATCAGAAAACCCAATGAGGAAGGGGTAACACTATATATTATAGCCACAAAATAGAATGTTATCCAATCATCAAAAGGAACAAAGTACAGAGTTGAGTTACAACCTGGAGAAACCTTGACAACTTGATGCTAAGTGAAAGAAGCCAGACCCAAAAGACCACATACTGTATGGCTCCATTTATAGGAAAGTCCCAGAAAAGGCAAATCCATGAGGATAGAAAGAAGATGTGTGGTTGCCAGAGGAAAAGGGAGAGGAAAATGAGGAGTGACAACCAATGGGTAATGTTTCTTTCTTTCTTTTTTTTTTTTTAAGATTTTATTTATTTATTTGACAGAGAGAAACACAGAAAGAGAGGGAACACAAGCAGGGGAAGTGTTAGAGAGGGAGAAGTAGGCCTCCCACCAGGCAGAGAGCCCAATGCAGGGCTTGATCCCAGCACTCCGGGATCATGACCTGAGCCGAAGGCAGCCACTTAACGACTGAGCCACCCAGGCGCCCCAGGGGTAATGTTTCTTTTGGAGAAGGTGAAAATGTTCTGGAAATACACAGTGGTGATCACTGCACACATGTGTGAACATACTACAAGCCACTTAACTGTACATTCTAAAAAGATGGATTTTATGGTCTGTGAATTCCATCTCTATAAAAAAAATACATAGATTAAAAAAGGTGAAACAATGGGATGAAATACAAGTCAAATACAAATTAAAAAAAAAAACAAAACTCTTCTGGTTCTACTCATTCCTGACAAGAGACTTTAAGGAAGAAACCCAGGATAAAGAGAATTACTGCATGGTAAAAATGACCATTCATCACGCAAATAAAACAAATTTTAAAAACATAGCTTCAAAACACATAAAGCAAACCTGATATTGTTCAAAGGAAGCACTGACAAATATACCATCATTTCAGGAGACTTTAACATAGCTCTCTCAGTAACTGTCTTCAGTGAATACAAATTGATAAAGATAAAGAAGACAGAAACCACACCACATATAAGCTTGATTCATATATACAGAACCCAGCAATTTGAGAAAAATATAATCTTTTCAAGCTTACAGCGAACTAAACAAAAAACAAACCATTATTACATAAAATGCCACAGAAAAATTTTCAATACCACAGGAATAAAATCACAAAACAAGTTCTCTGACCACAATAACACAGAAATCAGTAACAAAAAATGTAATATAAGACCCTCTACGCATTTGAACACTCACACGTAAACTTGCAAATAAGAATAAGCCATAATGGAAATTAGAAAATACTTCAGGTTGAGTTTTTAGAACTGTATCTACATATACTACTTGGGTATAGAAAAGACATGTATACACCAGAACTTGCATAATGCACATATAGCAACAGATAGAGGGAAACACCTATGCTTAAACAAAAAAAGTATGTATTAGAAAAGAACAAAAGGCTAGGGGTACCTGGTGGTTCAGTCAGTTAAGCATCTGACTCTTGATTTCAGTACAAGCCATAATCTCAGGGTTATGGGAGCAAGACCCTTGTCAAATCCAGCCAGGGAGTCTACTTGAGATTCTCTCTCCCACTTCCTCTGCCCCTCTCCCCAACTTTCTCATAAGAGAGAGAGAGAGAGAGAGAGAGAGAGAGAGAGAGAGAGAATAAAAGGATTAATATCACAGATCTGAGCATTCGACTCAAAAGAGAAATCACAAAAAGAATAGTAAATGAAAAAAATAGGCAAAAAAGAAGAGCAGAGATTTTTTTTAAGATTTTATTTATTTATTTGACACAGAGAGATGTAACAAGAGAGGATACACAAGCAGTGGGAGTGAGAGAGGGAGAAACAGACTATCCCCCAGCAGGAGGCCCAAAGTGGGGCTTGATCCCAGGACTCTGGGCTCATTTAATGACTGAGCTCCCCAGGTGCCCCCACAGATGCATTTTTAACAGAAAATGAATGATAAAAACGATTAATAAAACCATAAGCTACTTTCTTGGAAAAACCAGTAAAACAGCATCCCCACAGCAACACTGCTCAGGAAAGACTATAAACACTACAAGGAATAAAAAAGAGAGTGAGTTACCACAGATCTAGCAGAGATTTTTTTTTTTCCCTAAACATAATAGATTACTATGAACAACTTTAAGAAATCCATATGAAGACTGAAATGCAGTGGACCATTCCCTAGAAAAATGGTTTGCCAAAACAAACTCAAAAAGAAATGGAAACCCCAAATAAACCTATAAAAGAAAGCAAATCAATAGTTAATCTGCTCACAGAAACAAAACCAAAACCAAGAGGCCAAGACAGTTTAAAGAGGCAATTCTATCTTATACAAAATATGTCAGAAAACAGAAGGGAAAGTTCCTCCATTCACTTTATGACAACTAGTAAATTCTTAAAACAAACGCCAGATGAGAACGGTAAAAGAAAGGAAAATTATGGGTCAATTTCACTTATGAACAGCAGACAGAAAAATTCTAAATAAAACACTAGCAAATGAGACGTTAGAAGATGCTACCACGTGACCAAGAAGAGCATAACCCGGCAGCACAAGTGCAGATAAACTCTTATCCCTGTAATTCACTACATTAACACATTAAAAAAGAAAATCTCTGATCCCTCAGTAAATACAGAAAAAGCACGTGTTAAATTCATCACCCACTCATAATTTAAAAACAAAAACAAAAACTCATAGCCTTTTAGGAACAGAAGGTGGCTCCCTTGGGGAAAATCAGGTTTAAGAATGATCTCCAGGCATAAAAACAGAGAAACAGACCAATGGAACAGGGTGGAGAGCCCACATATGGACCCACAAATCTATGGTCAAATCATCTTTGACAAAGCAGGAAAAAATATCCAGTGGGAAAAGGACAGTCTCTTCAATAAATGGTGCTGGGAAAATTGGACAGCTACATATAGAAGAATGAAACTAGACCATTCGCTTACACCACA
>PITA01007974.1:0-40934 GCA_004023965.1 Spilogale gracilis
TGAACTGTACATTTAAAATTAATTTAAGGGACGCCTGGGTGGCTCAGTCAGTTAAACATCAGGTTTTGATCTCAGGGTCCTGGGATCGAGTCCCATATCGGGCTCCCTGCTCAGTCCCTGCTTCTATGTCCCTATCACTTTTTACACCTCATACTAAGGTACATTGAAACAAACATCTAAGCCCATTATCATACCACCTAAAGCCCTCTTCCATACCCCAGAGGAACTCTTCCCGCATGTTCAACTTTAACTTACTTAAACCTCAACTCTCCCTTGGTATATTTTAAAAGCTCTGGATGGCAGCCACTCCTCTCCCCTACCTTCCTGCACACCGCTCCCTCAAATTCCCTAGCCCAGCTGACTGTCCATCTTTCCCGTTGTTCAGGGATCTACTCAGGGGAGTGACTCCACAACCACCTAAAGGTCTAATGGGCACTGCAAATCTAAGCCATCCAAAAATGCAGAGTCAGCAGGAAGATAGCTGTGTGTAGAGGCAGGGGAGGGCTTGGAGTCATTGGAGACTGATTCCGAACATCCCGCAAAGGTGAGGAGAAGCAAGAGGGAGGTTGTGTTCCAGGGCATAAACGTGCTTGCTGAAAATAAACAAGTGGGATAGATAGATAGATAGATAGATAGATAGATAGATAGATAGATAGATAGATAGATAGATAGATAAACTGATCTGTAGTGTTTTCCAATTTCCAGGATGTAAACACCCCTACCACGGCCCATTTCAAGCTACCAATGAGATGTCACTGAACAGATTGGGGGCACACAATGAACTCTTGCAAGCTGAGAGGAGCTGGCTTGGGCTCACCGTTGCCCAAGCACCACTGAAGAAAGAGTTATAAGAATTACAAGAATGAAAGAGCGATCTACCATATTAAATGCTATTAACATGTCAAATTAGATAAGTACCTTTGCAGTGATGTGTATAACATTTGTTTTTTTCTTTTTTTAGTGATCTCTTCCCCCAACATAGGACTAGAACTCACAACCCTGAGATCAAGAGTCCCAGCTCTACCGACTGAGCCAGCCAGGCTCCCCTGATGTGTGTAACATTTGCCACACAAAAATGTTGAACTTTGTTCGGGCAAGATGCAAGAATAATTACTTCATACCCTTTTGTAAAGTCAAGCTCTCCCAGTGAAACTTATTAATTAGAGAGCAAAATAGAATTAACTATCTAGCTCATTTATTTTCAACATTTCCTTTCTTACTATATGCGTTAAGGCTACAGTTTTCCCTCCAAGCATCACTTTAACTGCATTCCACACATTTTAACATGTGATGTTTTAATCACCATCCATTCAAAAAATATTTTTAACTGCCATCCTGTTTTATTTCCCTCTGGCCCTTGGGTTTTTTGTGGGTTTTGAGTATTGCTTAATTTCCAAACGTGAGGATTTTTTTGGATAACTTTTTAAGATATTTTTAAAAGATATCTTTATTTCTGACTTAAGTATCTTGTGGCCAGAGAACATGGTCCGTATTATTTCAATTCTTTGAAGCTTTTTGAAATTTGCTATTCAGTACAAGTACATTTTTGGTAAACCTCCACTGTGTGCTAGAAAAGCAGTTGTGTTCAATGTACTGTATGTGTCCAGGAGGTCAAATTTCCTAACCACATTATTTGAATCTTCTATATCCCTACTGATTTTTCCCCTGCTTTCTTATAAGTCACTGGGAGAGGTCAGACTCATATTAACACCTCCCACTGAAATTGTGGATTTCTCCATTTCTCCTCACCTCTTTTTCATTGTGTATTATTTCTTCTGGTTTTCATTCATATGGTCTTCTCCTTGCCTGTGCCTAGCTACTTTCATTGTGAACTTGATATTAAAATCTCTTTTTTTAGGGGTACCTGGGTAGCTCAGTCAGTTAAGCATCTGCTTTCAGCTCAGGTCTTGATCCCAGGGTCCTGGGATTGAGCCCCACATCCAGCTCCCAGCTCAGCAGAGAGCCTGCTTCTCCCTCTCCCTCTGCTGCTCCCCCTGCTTGTGCACTCGTTCTCTCTCTCCCTTTCTGTGTCAAATAAATAACAAATAAATAAATAATAAAGCTTTATTTATTTATTTGAGAGAGAGAGGAAGAGTGCAGGGAGGAGGGGCAGAGGGAGAGAGAGAGAGAGAGTGTCTCAAGCAGATTGTGAGTTGAGCATGGAGCCCCACACGGGGCTTGATCTCAGGACGCTGGGATCGCTACCTGAGCCAAAACCAAGGGTTTTGGCTGCACCAACTGCACCGCCCAGGTGCCCTTGGGTATTAAAATCTTAAACATTTTTTGTATAAATAACTTAGGGTCTAAAAAGATATTGAAATCTTTCTCCCAAAAGGCCTGTAAAGGCACTAAACATCTCCAGAAAGGCACCGCTAGCTTCTTAGGTGCTATACCTTAAGTCCAGATTTAGGGTTTGAGATTCTTTGGCACTGAAAAGCAATTCCTGCCTGGAATAGTCTAGATCCACCTTCATTTCCCCCTTACTCCCAGGACCATCCTGCTTCGGGATCCTGACTTAGAGCCCAAGCAGCAGATTAGGTCTCACCAACTGTTCTCTTCCTAGCCCCGCCAACTGCAAGAACAGTGGCTCAGGTCTTAACTACCTCTTCTGAAATTGGCAAACCCCTTCATAGAAAAAGAGGTCCCAAATGCTGAACTCACCTTTCTGATATTTTTACTTTATTTTGGGTGCTGGCCCAGTAATGCTTCACAGTGCTTGTAGCTCTCTGATGCTTTCGGACACCATTTTGTTCTGTTTGGGGTGGTCCAGTTTTTCTAATCACCCTCTGTGAAAAGATGGGGACAAATCGCTTGGTCATCTTTACAAAAATCAGAACTCTTAAACTCCTTTTTCATAGGAAAAAGCCATGACTTTCTATTCTATAGATGTACCCTATCCTAATTTCCAAAGAGATCTCTTAAATGATGTAACAAGTCCATTGATAAGAATTTGAGGGAAGGGCATTTGCTCTTAAGTAACTGCCTTCGGCTCAGGTCATGATCCCGGAGACCCGGGATCGAGTCCCACATCAGGCTCCCTGCTCAGCGGGAAGCCTGCTTCTCCCTCTCTCACTCCCCCTGCTTGTGTTCCCTCTCTCGCTGTGTTTCTCTCTGTCAAATAAATAAAATATTTAAATAAAAAAAAAAAAGCCTCTGCCTTCGGCTCAGGTCATGATCTCAGCGTCCTGGGATCGAGGCCTGCATCGGGCTCTCTGCTCAGCCTCTCTCCCTACTTGTGATCTCTCTCTCTGTCAAATAAATAAATAAAATCTTAGAAAAAAAAAAAAGACTCTTAATGGCACCTAGCAGAGAGCTAACAACTACCAAAATGCTGAGACATGATTCCATTTACACACACGCACGCACACACACGCACACACGGTTTAAGCCAGTGTCATCTTCAATTCTGACAAACCACGGCTACCATTAAAGCCCCTGATACAGGCAAGATGGAAACAATACTCCCACTTGGTGACAGTGTGTCTTCATTGCAGACATGTATGTGAAAATGGAAACATAAGTTCTGAAGGCAGGTCACTGGGAAGGACAGTGTCACGAGAGGAGGCTTGGGAGCCAAACCTCTGCCTCAAAATATGACTGAGAAAGAATGACACAGAAGATGGATTCTGGAAATTGGTTGGCAAAAAAAGACTCGGCGCCCTCACCCCAGCCAGCGCCTTCCCTTCCTTACACACTAAGCGCCAGCTCATTCCATTTGCCCACTTTCTTCATCCCATAGGGAGGGAACAATTTATTTGTAATTGAAACTGTAGGAGCTCAGGAGTCATCTTCGTCAGTATTCGAACCACTTCCTTACATTCTGCCTCATTCAAGGTCCCTCTTCTTGACTGTATTGCCCTAACCCACTCTCCCACTGATGTAAATACTACTTCTAGTTCTTGTCCTAACAATCAGAGAAATTTTATCTTGGAATCGCTAATGGGAAATCTCTAGTGACCTTTCAGGTGAAAAAATAAGGAAGGGGAAATTCAGAGACTTTGACCTGCTTGCCTGAAGTCACAGCCGTTGGACAGAGCCAGGGTAGAACGGTCGCCTCTCGACTTCCTACCACTCTCCACGTTGCCTCTTGCCCACATCACTTTGTGCCAGTCCAGGGACTTTGGGACCCTGAGCCGTGGGTGCTGGGGCTGGGAACTGACTTCCTAGAGGTGATTTAAGTAGGGTCTGTTGAGTTTTGGAGCACCGGGCTGGCAAGAGCAGAGGGGAGGTTTCAGACACTTCCGGAGCTGATGAGTGCCTTACACGAGCAGCCTGCCTGTGGACCGACATCCTGGTGCCGCCTGCCAATGCAGCAAAGGGGATGCAGCTGGACATCGGGTGGGCGCCCAGCCAGCCAAGCAGCCTGCAAGCCTACACACTGATTCGCTCTTGAGCAAGACCTTTGCAGCCAGACAGACCCCGATCCAAACTCTGGCTCTGTCATTTAACTGTGTGACTCCTCACCTGTCCAGTGCCCCCTTGCCTTCTCTGTACCATGGAGACCATACACTGCCCATCCATGTGGTGAAAATAACAAGGTATATATGGAAATCACCCAGACCTGTGCCTGGAACATAGCAAGTGCTCAGTAAATCCTAGCTGTGGTAGCAGAAAAGGAACATTGAGAAAGGTTTAATGGCCCATGGGAAGGATGTGGCTAAGCCTGAAATAATCTCCTATTGAGGGTCTAGCCCATGCTGAACATTTCTCAGTGACTGCCGGTGCCACTAGAACCACGACCTTGTGCTAAGCAGTTGTCAAAACTCCATCGCAGAGTTGAAGATACTGACACTCAGAGAGACTTGGTGTCTTTCCCAGTCAGCAAGGGAGGCAACCTGAGTTTTGTCCCAAAGGACAGTTTATGTATTTTCTCTCGTTTAATTCTCTCAACAACCCGGGCTGATTCCTACGGTTAGTTTCACCAACAGACACAGAAAACAAAAGTACTTTGCGCAGGGCTAAACTCCCGAGCAGTGGCAGAGTCAGGATGCACACTCAGCGGCCACTGGTTCCCAAGTCCTTGCTTTGCTGTGTGGACAAGTTCACTGAAGGCATCCCAAAGCATTTCGCAGGATGCAACAGAGACATGAGCTGGTGTGCTGGAGGATCAGAGTGCCTCAAGCCGAGGCTTGGCCAAGGGAGGGAGAGAAGTCACAACCTGACATTTGGAGAGAACCTCAAAGGCTCTGGGACCCAACCCCCTTCACCAGGTGCATTCCCCATCTCAGCAGCTTGTCTCTGCTCCATGATGGAGACCCACTTCCAGTCCACTCCATTTTTGAACGGCCTTAATGCATCTGGCTTTATTTCTCTGCAGCTAAAGGTGCAGCAGCAATCACCTTTAGCTGCAGAGAAATAAAGCCTCCTGCAGCTCACTGGTCCCAGTTCGGCCACCCTGAGCCACACAGATTTTCTTTTACGTGAAATAATGATAACAATCATAAAAACATGACAGCGTCCAGTTATTTGAGTAGGTACCATGCACCATGCTGTTGTTTTTTTAAAGGATTTTATTTGTTTATTTGAGAGAGTGAGCTGAAGCAGGGGCAGAGGGAGAAGAAGCAGATTGCCCGCTGAGCAGGGAGCCGACTCAGGGCTCCATCCCATGATCCTGACCTGAGCCAAAGCAGACACTTAACCGACTGAGCCACCCCGGCACCCCCATGATGCGGGGTTTTTGATGTATTATCTCATTTAGTGTTCAAAACTCGCTACAGTGCCCATGCCCCCACTCCAACAAAGACAGGAAGTTCCCCATTTATGAACTAATTGTGTTCCTTAAATTCTTTCGTAAGGCTGTTGTTTGGATGATAGAACCGCTTTCCCACATAAACAATGTTACAGACAGACGGCTGGCCATGGGTGTCCCAAGGAGCCCCTCAGAGCGGGGCTCGTCCATCGCCCCTGCACCACCCTCTGCCCGCCATGAGACCACCAGGCAACTGCAGGGAGAGAGGACTGAGTAAGTCCAACTACAGCAGCAATCATTCTTTAGGGCAGGGAAAATCTGACGTTGAGGAGCAGGGGGACGATATTTGTTCCCCTTCCACGCCAGCTGCTTGAGGAAGCTTGGGCCTGGAAGCTTGCGCCAACTTTCCATGCTGGGCGGGCACGGCCTGGGAACTGGCTTCAAAGCCAGTTCACCTCCTACTGATCGTGCCCAACGGTGACAGCCCACGGATTCTACCCCAAGAATGGCCCCTGATGGTGGAGACGGGGCAGAGCCCAGACCAGTGGGCCAGGCCTTGGCTTTGCCACCACAGCGTGTGTGGTCCTGGACAAACTAGAGTCTCAGAGGGTCCCCAGGTGGAAAGCGGGGACACCACAGTCCTTCGTGACAGGCAGGAATGCACCGAAGGAACAATGTGTGGTCCATAGTAGGTGCTCAATAAATGCTCCCTTGGACTGTTAAAAATCACCAAGTTCTACAGAGCCCATGCTGGGAGGAGAAGAGAGGAAATAGGGCCAAGAGAGGCCCTATGTGTCCCAGGCTTCGGGCAAAGCCCCTAACTGGAGGAGAGAGGTTTCTCTGATCTCAGAGCCTGCCCAGCAATGAGCTGAAAACAAGAAGTTGGGAAGCCAGAACAGAAAAAAAAGTCTCAGAGGGACCCAGGATTCTAGAACAGGACAAGAGACATTCTTCAGTCAGCAAGGGCAGCCCAGAAGGCTGCTGGTGGCCCCAGAGACAAGGTGGTAACTTTAGGCAACAGCTGACATCACTGGCAGCAGAAGCAGCGTGGCAGGAGCTTAGTCCAGCGTTTCTCAAACTAGAGCTAGTGGGCACAGGCTCCAGGCTCCGCTAGAGCACCACCAGCTTCTAGCTTCAGGAAGTCATTCCCATATTCGGGTGTATGGCTGCCTTCTAACTGAGGGCAGCCACGAAATTCCGGTACCATCAATCAGGTTTGTCATCTCCCGATAGCCATCGAGCACGACTCCATGGCCACAGGATACTAAGAATGAAGGCGGGAATAAGACGTAGAGAAAGCATCCATGATCAGAGAAGAGCAAGCGGCATTTTACAGCGTGTCACTAAAAAAAAAAAAAATGAAGATTTGAAGTTGTTCCAGGGAGAAAAATGTAGGAGAATTGAGTCGTCACAAGTGACCAAAGAACGTGCCAGATTCCACGGAGTCTGCACCGAGGCAACCAACACCCTCTTCCTGTCCCAGCCAGGTTGCAGGGAGATGACATCACCCACAGCTGGGAGGTAACGCTGTCCATTTGAATTTCATTAATCTCGTCACGTTGACCGTATTTAAATGTATTTATTTGTTTTGTTTTATTGCTGCAGCAGGACACAGAGCCAGTGTTCAGTTTGGATCTTTAGTTTGGAATGTGCATAATTTGATAATGTCAAAATAAAGCTAAAGTCAAATAGCCAAGAGGTGGAAGCCACCCAAGTGTCCATCAGAGGGTGCATGGGGGAGCGTGTGGTCTAGCCACACCATGGAGTACTATTCAGCCTTAAAAAAGGAAGGAAATTCCGGGCACCTGGGTGGCTCAGGTCATTATCCTAGAGTCCTGGAATCGAGTCCCACATCAGGATCCCTGCTCAACGTAGAGTCTGCTTCTCCCTCTGACCTCTCCCTTCTCATTCTCTCTCTCTCAAATAAATAAATAAATAAATAAATAAATAAATAAATAAATAAATAAAATTTAAAAAAAAAGGAAGGAAATCCCAATACCTGCTATAACCCGAGGGAACTGTGGAGGTATTATGCCTCAAATCCTGCATGATCCATTTATATGAAGCCCTCAGAGGAGCCAAATGCACAGCGATAGGAAGTAGGATGGTGGCAGGGGGAGGGGGAGGGGGGTTCATGTCTAATGTGGACAGAATCTCAGGTTAGGAAGATGAAAACGTTCTGGAGGTGGATGGCGGGGAAGGCCACGCACTAATGTGAATGCCGTTAATGCCCTTGAACTTTGCTCTTCAAATGGTTAAGACTGCAAATTCTGTGTTAGGCGTATTTCAGCACGTTAAGAGAAAATAAATAAAGCTAAAGTCAACACTGGGAATGGGTGAGATTTTTTTCTTCTGTGGCTGTTAAAAGATGACCGCACATAAGATTTCTGGGGTTATCTCAGGGTAAAATAACCTGGGCCCTAGGGCTTGTCCCTCCTGGGAGGTTTTGGGGGCCTATGAAGTAAATTGCTCTCCTACTACTGTCTCTGTCTCAGCCAGACCGCACAGGAAAGGCAGCTTTCCATTCCTAGGTCTGGAATCATCTACCAGAAATTTACGGACCTGCCTGTGCACAGCGATCACCCGGACCACCATCAAAATGAAGATTCCTGAGCCCTGCGCAGGGCCTGCTGAATCTGACTCTCCATGGGGAAGGCCTGGAATCTGTCTTTTCCACCAGCTCCTGATCGCCTCTTCTCCACGCTCCACCGGTCCTCCTTGAACACCCAGACTACTGGGGTGTCAGTTCAGGGGGCAGAGAAGCCTAGAAGAACCCAGGTTTGCCATTGCCAAGTCCGTGTGACTTTGAGCAGGCCCTCTGGCCTTCTGGGTCTCAGCTTCCCCTCTCTGAGATGGGCACAAAAATGCTTGTCTTGGAGGGCTCGGTCTGAGGATTGGTGATAACATCCACAAAGTAGCAGGTGCATGAAGGATGCTCGATAAATTGTAGGTGCGGTTAGAATTCAAGAGCCAGTTGGCACCAGCAGAGAGGTGAGAGCTGAGAATAGCTGAGCAGTTGAGCCCTCTCCTCCAGACAGCTCCCTCACAGCTGGCTCTATCCAAAATCACATGTGTTTCCTGGAGGAGGGAGCACCTTTAACCAGGGACATGGACGTGGGTTGTCACTTTAGCTCCGAAAAAAGGGACAGGAGTCGTCCAGGGGAAATTCCCTTGTAGAAACCAGAACAGTGCTGTGGAAAACCCCTCTCCTCTTTCTCCCCCACCACCCCATCCCCATTCCCAGAATTGGCTCTGTCTGGGCCTTACTCCCAGGGGCAGCTTCTCCCAGGAAGAGAAGCACCGCTCACTTGCTATGCAAATCCTACTGTGTGTTTTGAGAAAATCACTTGCCCTCTCTGAGCCTGAGCTCCTCATCTCTAACTAGGGGGAGGAGGGTAACAACCATCCATCCATTTCAGAGATTTTTATTGAGCTCCTACTAGGTTGGGCCCTTGAACAGGGGCAGGGAGACCTCAGTGAACATGAGACAGCTGACAGTCCAGCTGACAGGGAAAGCCAGGCTTTACTCAAACTATCCACAAATGTCGAACTGGGAAGCTGTTTGGAGGTCTCCGCCAAGATCTCCAGGACCCTAGGGCTTCAAGGAGCACAGTTATAAACCAGCACTTGAGAGGGATGGAGGAGGAAATGGCTGCAAGTGGCTGAGTGGAGTCCAGGCCTACTGCGGGCATTCAAGAAAGGGCAGTTCCCCTCCCTGATGTTGTCATCTCTCTCTCCAGGAGACAAGAAGGCACCACTTCAAATGGTAGTGGGGGTAGAGGCAGTGGGGGCTGGGGCTAAGCTCAGCTTGGGACTCCTGTGTCCTGCAGCAGGCAGAGCCCCTGTCCATCCTGGTTGAGGGTCCCCTGGGGGCTGCGAGTCTGGGGGTCATTGGGAGGTGGGGACACACTGATTCTGGGCATGCTGACTCTGGAAACCAGCTCGCAGCAACAGCCGATTATCTGATGGAACGCTTCCTTCATCAGTGCTAATATCCATGTACTGAAACAATGAAAGGGTTTCCTATCAGTTCCAAATAGGACGTGAAAAGCTCTCAGTGCTAAGAGTAGAGGATGCTAGAATAGGCAATGGGAAACGCCTGAGTCACCGGAGGGCTGCTTTGATTCCAACTGGCCAATCGTTGAGAAGGAAAAGAGAGAGAGAGAGTGGTTCATTAATGGTCAGAGGGAGGGGACAGGAAGGACTGGCCCTTCACATGGGACCTCCCCACAGGGCCAAGAGAGGGAGAAGCCTGGCCGTGGGGATGACACCCAGAGAAAGCAACGAGGTCATGGCCTCAGGGCATGATCAGGAGCCACGGTCCATGGGCAGGTCTGATTTCCACAAATAAAAGCCTGCAAGGAGGAATTTTCAGGACATATTTTTCTCCAAGTACCTGCTTATACCCAGGAGCTGGACGGCTACAGGGCTGGCCCAGGCCAAGGAAGCCTGATCACCCTACCTTGTCCTGCGGCCCAGATTTTCTACAGGGAAAAATGGGAGAGTCACACATACAGAGAGCTCCGCAGGCCCCATTTCTGCCCAAAGGCTTTCAGAATGGATCTCCAGCTCCCGTCAGGTTGGACACGAAATCTTTTCTTTTCCCTTCTCTAAGAACGCACTGGTCCATTATGCTTCAAAAGACGAAATGTGAACGGGCCCCAGGCAAAGCAGAACGGTCACTAACTTCACGGCTGGTGCATGCGCTCCTGCCCGTCCTCCGAAAGGAAACCTTCTGTTACGGGCAAACCACAGCCCTGGTTAATCAGGCTTAGAAGGTGAAAAAACGAGCTTTGGTCCCTGAGCCTATGACCTTGCACTTCACTCCAAGGAGCCTACCAGAACCTGGCTTGTATAATGATTATCTCCAGGGTCAGAACATATCGCAATTGACCACTTTCTTAGTGGCCCCTCTTGCTGGTGATACTACACAGTATCCATCCTTAAGCTTCCCGAGTGAGACTGGAATATTTGAACCTCCACGTGAGTATCACTTGGGTGCCTTCCCTCGGCTCATAGGATCGCGCCCTACTCCTGCTCAGTGTTAAACAACAGCTTTTAGGAAAAACCTTTTGGTGATGTGCTGATAAGCACACAGGTCCTGTGCATAGTAGGGGCTTTATGAATACGCATCAGATGAAACTGAACCTTTGGAAACTTATTCGCTATGTGTCATCGGGGGGTCTCCTTCCCCAGGAAACGCATGTCTTGGGGAAGGCTCCGTGGGCTCAGTTCCAGAAAGAGCTGGAGACTCCTAAGAGAAAGGGGCCCAGCCCAGCCCCAAACTTAGAACAATGCCAAGCGCTCAACACACTGCAGGTGTGTGTGTGCTGGGAACCTCTTCCTGAAGCCTCTGAGGTCAGGGGCCGGGGCCCAGAGGGCTGGCTGCATTTATTGTCCATTGTCCCGGGCAGGGACAGGAAGCACTTTCTGTTCCCAATTGCTTGGGTGGATTAATTTACAATGGGGAGCTCAGGGTTGATGCGCCAGCACCTGTTTTCCCCTCCAAGAGGCCAGCTTCCGGCCTCAGAAGGTTTTCAGGAGGGGTACCCCTCTGCACAAACCCGGCCTCCTTCAGAGCCCCTCTGGCTGCTCTGCCACATTCCCCCATTGCCCTGTGGGGCACCAGGCCCCAACCAGGCTGCAGCTGAAGCCCTGGGAGCCCCAAGGCCTGCACTGCCCTCTCGGCCGCCCACTCTCGGGGGAAAGTTTAGTCCCATGGGGTACATACCACACTGGGCCGATAAGGAACAATGGCAAGCAAACCTCAGTAACTTCTTACTGAGGATCTTTTTCCTCTTCCCTTTTACTGAAGATCCGCTCTCTCTGCCCAGTTCAGTTAGGTGATGTATACAGGCTCTTCTCATTTTCATTTTGGTGGGGCTTGTGAGTCCCATTTTACAGATAAAGAGACTGAGGCTTGGAGAGGCCAGCTACATAGATCATAAAGAGCCGTAGTGAAGTTCAAGCTCAAGTCCGTTCGGGTCCCTAAGCTCTCTCTCAAATACGAATATCTTCAGGAGCCAGGCAAAGCGCACACCCAGGAGATGTTGGCAGATCCCACGGTAACAAGGAGCGGCGGGAGGGAAGAGAGCCGGGGACACACAGGCCACCTCCAGGGGACGGCCGCCACTCCCCACTCCAGCCTGCTGTTGCCTTGAAGGAAGTTGGGCCCCGGGGGCCAGATGTCTATGTGGAACCTCCACATTTTTCCATGTTAGTAACTTGTACGATAAATGTCTAAACACCAGATAAGGTAGAGGAAGGCTGTCTGCAAGTGGTTCTTGCAGGCTCTGCTTTGCATTTCTGCTCTGGGCCACGGAACATCCACTGTATGCAGGTACGGCCAGGCGCTCCCCCCACAGTGATCCACCCACTCTCTCTGAGTCCTCCCTCTGCAGCAGGCACTACATGGAGACTGCAGCCATCAAGGGAAACCAGGAGGACGCCGGCACCCCACTATTCCCAGTTTGCTCGCTGCATCCCTGCCTCTGTCCATCAGATTCTCATCACTGTCCAGCTGGGAGGCAGAGGAAGAGTTTGGGGGTCAGTGGAGGATGGGGACGCTGGCCTGATTTCTGTAGGTCATTTT
Organism: Spilogale gracilis; assembly: GCA_004023965.1. Taxonomy (NCBI): domain Eukaryota; kingdom Metazoa; phylum Chordata; class Mammalia; order Carnivora; family Mephitidae; genus Spilogale; species Spilogale gracilis. The sequence continues at coordinate 12,282 of PITA01007974.1, forward strand.
CATTTTCCTACAATGGCCCTGGGAGCCTCACCCAGACCCCCCGTTGCACACCAACCACCAGCCAGCCCTGCGTGGATCAGCCAGCTCCCTCTGTTCTGCTTTGGGCACGATACCATCACAGTTTCCCAAAGTAAGCTCGGCTCCCTGATTCTGGTGGCCCAACACGATCCCACATCCCCTCTCTCTGCCCACCTACCCCCCTGCCCAGCAGCCTGCCCTTGGAGGCCTGTGGCCTCCCTGCTAGCCCTGCTTCCTCCTACCGCAGGCGGGGTGGAGGCATTACCGCATGGCCCCAGATCCAGGTTTGCCTGCCGTCCCCTTGAGTGACAGGGCTGCCCTTTGTGGAGGGGGAGATTAGAGGCAGGCTGGGGGCCGCGCAGCCCTCCCCGGGATGACAGGAGACGTCAGCCCTGCACGCCCGCAGCATAGCCCAGAGCCGAGGAAAGCCTTGACAGACCTGGAGGGGATCCAAGAGGGAGTGTGAGGGAGGGGGACACTCTCCTCACACACAAAGGCCGGGCCTGTCTTCACACCTGCGGGATGAACAGAGCCCAGGGGCTGGGGGAGCGGTGGGGGCCACGGGGGCATGAATAATTTGCTCTGAAAGAAGCATGTCACAGGGAGATAGCTCAGCCAGACACTTCAAATAAAGGCGAACGGCCGCAGTGACAGGGGGCATTCTTTGCCACCGATGTGCTGCTGGGACCTAAGTGCTGAGATGTCATGAAAGAAAAGCGCCTTGAACCCTTCATAGTTATTTTTATTAAAAAAAAAAAAATGGGAGAGAGAGAGAGGGAAAAAAAGTACCACCACCGAAGCAGGGATGAGCCGGTGAGAAAGGGCAGATAATGAATTCTGGCACTTTAATTTTACCTTTGTTAGGAAGATCAACGCTTCCTGGACACCCTGAGGAACGCCTGGAGAATCAGGTCTGCTCAGTTTTTCCTGCCTCTGCACCTCTAGCCACCCTGCTCCCCCGGCCTGGGTGCGTGCCCTCCAGCCACCTCCCCAAACTCCCAGAACCAGGTCTGAGCCCTTCTTGGTGTGAGGACCACCCTGGCCAGACGCCCCACGTTCTTGTTCCCTCCTCCCCAAATGTCCTCATTGGGGACTCAGCATGTGACCTTATCTTTTTGGCATATTGACCCCAGCCACCCAGCCAAGCTCTCAGTGCAAGGATCATGTCCGATCTCGTTCCATGTCCCCAACGCGGGCACAGTGTCTCATGGCCAGTGGCCACATGCTGAATGTCAATTGAGGAGAATGATGACAATGGGTTCTTTTGGGGGGACGGAGGGGAAAATAAAGCAATGGGGCGCCTGGGTGGCTCAGCTGGTTAAGCGACTGCCTTCAGCTCAGGTCATGATCCCGGAGACCCGGGTTCGAGTCCCACATCGGGCTGCCTGCTCGGCGGGAAGCCTGCTTCTCCCTCTCTCACTCTCCCTGCTTGTGTTCCCTCTCTCGCTGTGTTTCTCTCTGTCAAATAAATAAATAAAGTCTTTAAAAAAAAAAAGACCCCCTCAATATCTGTCCATTCATAGAGGAATCATTAAATAAGAGCCTAATATGGGACTCCTCTGGGGCCACTCAGAAGAGTGAGGTTGACCTATGTATGTTCATGTGAATGGAGGTCACGGAATTCAGTGGGAAAAGTTTAGCATGGTGTATAAAGCCTAGGAAAATGTGGGGAGCTTGTCCCCAAACCATGAGCTGGGTCTGCCTTCTCAGATTCTGGATTTAGAGGGAGAAGGAGGGCTAAGGGATTTTCACTTTTTAATGCGTACTTGAGTATATTTTGATTTTTTACACTGATTATGAATGACTTTTGTGACTTAAACGAATTCTTAAGAGAGGTGGGTGGGGGAATGGGGTGATCGGGTGATGGGCATTAAGGAGGGCACGTGCTGTGATGAGCACTGGGTGTTATACCCAACTGATGAATTATTGAACTGTACATCTGAAACTAATATGTTGGCTAACTGAATTTAAGTAAAAATTGATTGATTAATTAATTAATTAATTAATTAAGACAAAAAGAATTCTTAATACACATGTTTTAGCCAGAGATGAACGTTTCCCAGGCAGGGGCTCCAAGGCACATCTCTGCTCAAGAGGAAAGAAGAAGAATCAGGAGAGGGCTGCCACAGCTCCAGGAGTGCAGGGAGGACGGCAGGGGATAGGTCACCACTGGTCTTGGCTGCCAGTGCCCTTTCCAAGGACAGTGAGAGCTTTGCCTGAAATCCTCTGGGAAGATAGCTGCTTATACCTCATTGGCCAGAACATGTCACATGGTCACCCAAGCCACAAGGGAGGCTGGGAGGATGGAGGCAGGATTGCCATGCAAAGCTTAGAAAGAGAATGAATTTCCTCTAGCCCAAACAGCTTCCACTCTGTGTACTTTTCCTCCTGTTTCAAGTCTATTGCAACTTTTTCCTCCTCTTGAGAACAAGGGATTTCACTCCAAAGACAAAAGTTCACAGCTGCCAGTCTCTCCTCACAAAAATTTCCTCCAGCTACACCCTATGAATCAGTTTCTGTCGACATTGTTCAGCAATATTTCTTTTTCATTATTTTTCACAATTCTACATTTCAGTCTTGCCACCAGGAGAGGAGAGACTGCTTGATTGAGAATGTAGCCAATAGGGAAGATACCAGAAACCAAAAGCTGGGGAAATTTGGAGTCCTTTGAACCCAGTAAAGCCCCCAAGTCAGCCATGCCTAAAACTACCTCTGGCTTTTTCTTTTTAAATTTTTATTTTTTTAACTAATCTTTATACCCAACATGGGGCTCAAACTCGTGACCCCGAGATCAAGAATTTCACGCTTCTCCAACTGAGCCAGCCAGGCACTCCTACCTGTGCCTTTCTAAATGAGCAAACCAATAAATTACATGTCTTCTTCTTTATGTCAGTTTGGGTTGTGTTTCTGTTTCTGGTTTTTTGTTTTTTTTTTTTTGAAGATTTTATTTATTTTTGAAAGAGATGAGTGAGGGGCGCCTGGGTGGCTCAGTTGGTTGGGCAGCTGCCTTCGGCTCAGGTCATGATCTCAAAGTCCCGGGATCAAGCCCCGCATTGGGCTCCCTGCTTGGTGGGAAGCCTGCTTTTCCCTCTCTCACTCCCCCTGCTTGTGTTTCCTCTCTGGCTGTGTTTCTCTGTGTCAAATAAATAAATAAAATCTTAAAAAAAAAGAAAGAAAGAAAGAGATGAGTGAGAGAGAGCACATGTGAGTGGGTGGAGGGGCAGAGAGGGAGAAGTAGACTCCCCGCTGAGCAGGAAGTCCAACACCAGGGGCTCCATCCCAGGACCCTGGGAGCATGACCTGAGCCCAAGACAGATGCTTAACTGACTGAGCCCCCCAGGCACCCCGAGTTTCTAGTTCTTAAAACCAAAAATAGTCCTAACAATCCTAGAAACAGTCTAGAGCTGAGTTTAATCATGTGCTTGGTCATAGAACAATTTCATCCTGATTGGGGGAGTGTATGTTGTGGGTCCTCTTATGTCTTTGTAAAACCAAGATGTTCACTTAGGTCACCCTTGGCCTTGGGAGCTCAGTAATGTCATATCATGAGTCCTCCATCTATGGTCCACCCAGTGCTCTCCCCAAGATGTCTACAGGTCCTCTGGGAGTTCCTATTCTCTTGATCATCCATGACTCCACACTGACTCTTTTTCTCATTCATCTCTCCATGTCTTGTGTCTTCCCTCCTTTTCCACGCTGCCCTGGAGATAAAACTGTGCCCTTTTCCTTAATCTTCCCCCTGTACTCCCAGACTGCTCACATAAGATACTAGGGTCCTGGATTTCACAGAAGCTTTAGGGCAATTTTTTTTAAAGATTTTATTTATTTATTTGACAGAGGGAGAGATCACAAGTAGGCAGAGAGGCAGGCAGAGAGAGAAGAGGAAGCAGGCTCCCTACTGAGCAGAGAGCCTGATGTGGTCCTCGATCCCAGGACCCTGAGACCCTGAGATCACGACCTGAGCTGAAGGCAGAGGCTTTAACCCACTGAGCCACCCAGGTGGCCACTCTAGGGCAATTTAAATGACAGCAATGTACATCTTAGTCAGATAGGGACATCTTAATCAAGAATATTTAATAAGAGGGATGACTGGGTGGTTCAGTTGGTTGAACATTCTGACTCTTTTTTTTTTTTAAGATTTTATTTATTTGACAGAGAGAAACACAGCCAGAGAGGGAACACAAGCAAGAGGAGTGAGAGAGGGAAAAGCAGGCTTCCTGCCGAGCAGGGAGCCCGATGTGGGACTCCATCCCTGGTCTCTAGGATCATGCCCTGAGCTGAAGGCAGTCGCTTAACCAACTGAGCCACCCAGGCGCCCCCATTCTGACTCTTAATATCAGCTCTGGTCTTGATCTCAGGGTCGTGAGTTCAAGCCCCACATTGGTCTCCAGGCTAGGTGTGGATTCTACTTAAAAAAAAAAAAAGAAGAATTCATAAGAGTAATTAAGAATCCAGCAACAACCCCATCCCCAAGCATTTCTTGCTGCATGTTTTTCCATGGGCCCTAACCATCCCATCCCCTCCCCTCTTTTCCAGCTCCCTGCCCTCCCAAGTTCCAGCTCATTCTGTAGCAAACAGCATAGCTCTATTTTCTCTTCTCCTTCCAAACCACAGTTCGTGCCCTCCCAGAACAGAGATACTTTCCTGAATAAAGAGGGTCCTTCCCTAGGAAGAGCTCTGGTGCTGCCTATCTATATTTACTATCTGTCTTCTGGGCCCTTGTTTTTCTCTCATAAGTATCGGAGAGTGCTACGTATTTAGGGATCGAGTATAAAGAACACAGTTCCTGAAACAGGAAATAAACCAATTTGATTGTGCAGGAGAAATAAAAGTCCGTAGATGCCTAATCTGAATGAACAGATAGATTCACACATCAAAGTGGATCTCTGGGAAAAGGGTCACTAGCTTTATTCTCTTTGGCATTCTCCGACAACACCAGCAGGGGACACAGAAGTGATGGTGACCTGTCCCCTGATCTTCTGACCTTCCTCTTAGCAAGCATTGAGACATTCAGAGCAACTTACAAATAAGCTCCCTCCACTAAGGACATCATGAATGGTGGCAGGAAGAGTTAAGGCTCCAAATGTTGGAGAAACAAGGTTGGAAGCAAGAGCTATCTTAGTGAAAGATGGCAGAACTTCCTTGCCAACCTCCTTCCCAATTGACCTGTGACCACATTAGGGTCAGGTGCAATCTACAGGTCTGAGGCTGTAGAAGTGTTGCCTGTAGAACACTAGGGGACGCAGAGGACATCCGAGGTGCCTTCTTGGGGGTCTCCCCACTTATACTACCTACCCTAGCAGCCCCCTCGAGCCCCCACTCCAGAACGTGCTCTTGTCATTTCTCAACAAGACAACCTAATTTGATTGCTCTGACTCCAACCTCTCCCCTGCCCTCTCCCTCCACATGGCTATAGTTTTTCTAAAGCGCAAATCTGATCCTATTTAAAAGGCACCTGAGGAGCGCCTGGGTGGCTCAGTTGGTTGAGCGACTGCCTTCGGCTCAGGTCATGATCCTGGAGACCCGGGATCGAGCCCCACATCGGGCTCCCTGCTCGGCGGGAAGCCTGCTTCTCCCTCTCTCACTCCCCCTGCTTGTGTTCCCTCTCTGGCTGTGTTTCTCTCTGTCAAATAAATAAAATCTTTTAAAAATAAATAAATAAATAAAAGGCACCTGAGTGACTCAGTCGTTAAGCGACTGCCTTCGGCTCAGGTCCTGATCCCAGAGTCCTGGGATCGAGCCCTGCATCGGGCTCCCTGCTTGGCAGGAAGCCTGCTTCTCCCTCTCTCACTCCCCCTGTTTGGGTTCCCCTCTCTCACTGTGTTTCTCTCTGTCAAATACATAAATAAAATCTTTAAATAAATAAATAAGCAAATATAAAAATAAAATACACACATGAAACAAACTCCCGGGATGAGTCTCCTTCCTGAACTGGCCCCCACCAACCGCCCCAGTCCCTTCTGTCTCAATGCGCCCAGCTTGCAGGCAGTGACAGCCTGTGCGTCCTTGAGGTCCCCCCAGCCCCGGGCCACCGCGGATACCCACATCACTGCTAAAGCAAAGTGCCCTTCAAGAGGTGCCTGTGAGGTCTTTCTTAAATCTTTTCATTCAAATGCTGCACCCACCCTTGCTTCATCCTCCCCTGATCTTGGACCTCTGTGTCCAACTCTAGCCATGTCATCTTATCATTCAACACAATGCACGGGAAGCTTGCCTTTCCACTGGCTCCAGGAGGCTTTCTGATGCCTTGTCTCATGCACCACAGAAACCTCCCTGACCCCCTAGTCAGATGTTGCCATCACCTGGGATCAGATGCTGCAATCTCCTGGGAACTTTTAAAGCCATCCTGGCTCAATTCCTCCAGGATGGGGTACTTTAGGAAATTCTCCAAGGTGACTGCAATGTGTATGCAGGGTAGAAACGCCTGGGGGAAGAGCAGGGTGTGCTCAGAGCAGCATGGGGAAATGTAATTCCTCTGTCTGAAGCATGCAGTTAGCAAGTCAGCCCTCACAAAATGAAGCACAGCCTGGACCGTTTGCATTTTTTGTCCCCAGGAACTCACTCTCTGGGAGTATATTCAAATCAGTGGATTGGATGGATGAGACCCTTGCTCCTTAAGGTGTGGTCCGTGGACGGGACGGCATCAGCATCACCCCAGAGCTTATTAGACGTACACGACCTCAGGCTCCCCAACCAGATCTTCTGAACAGAACCTATATTTTAACAATATCCCCAGGTCATTGAAAAGCGTTCAAGCCTAAGAAGCATGCTCTGAACTTGGAACTGCTGAAGGACAAGTACATGGAATTCCTTCTCCCACGTCGATGCTCACAGGAGCAGGCAGGAGGAAGGTGGCCTGAGTGAGGCACTAAGGAGCACTGGGGACTGTGGCTAACGAAGGAGACCACAGCTGCAGCCCCCAGGCCACCCTTGCCAGTTAGGATTCAAACCTGGAGACTGCCAGAGACCCTTCTTCAGGAGAATCCTGAACTTCAGGTTTTCTTTAGGTGAAATCCACTCCTCTTTTCCTTGTTTCCCCAGCACTCATCCCTAACACTTTCTGCAATTTCCTTGCTTGTTGCATTTATGGTTTCTTATCTGTCCCACTTCTAGAATGCAGAGATGGTTGTCTCTTGTGCTCACTGTTGTGTCCCAGGGACTTAGAACTATCTCTGGGATTTAGTAGGTGCCAGGGAAAATGAGAGCATGTCTGTGGCTGACACGTAGTGGGCCACTCCGTAGCTTTACGTGAAGGAAGCGAGGCTGTGGTCCTCTAGCAATGGAAACTGGGCAGGGAGGCCCTGAGGCCAAGAACCTCATCCTCAGGAGGGTCTAAGAGGCCATCCTTTCCCCTTCCTTGTAGGATCATAGGCATGGAAGAGGCCCTGGGAGGGAGGGCCCTTATGGGAAGTCCCCACGTGAGCCTCTGAAGAGTGCTTTCATGAGAAACCAGAAGGGCTCTGTGAGATGACCCAGAAGAGGTCGGGGGCCATTTTATCTAACCCTCACTTTCACAAAACACCTTACGTTTAGACTTTTTGATATTATCTCCAAGTGTGGTTACACTTACAAAATCTTTTTTCTTAAAGGCATTCATCGGTGCAATGTAAACACTTATCAGATCCCTCAGTTGGTCTCATCTTTGTTGTTTAATATTCTGGAAGCTCCTCTCACTTCTGGAGGGAGGGACCCTAGATAGAGATCATAGGGCCCTTTAGGGGACACTGTCTTCCTTGTAGCTCTCTTCCCCCTGCTGAACAGGGTGTCCCTGCCAGGGACCCTTGGACCTTAATGCCGCGCCCCTGGGGCCTGCTTAGGCTGGAGTCCCTCAGAGAGCCTTGAGAGAACTGAATGCAAGCCAAGTCTCCTTTGGGGGGAAGCCGATCCCCAAGCCACTGCTCCTTCAGACGTCTTCAGGGCTGGCCAGAACGTAGAGGAGAGGGCCCAGCAGTGCCCTCCAGGGCCCGAGTTCCTGGCCCAGCAGCTGCGCTAGAGCTGGGCATCTCTTCCCTGAGCACTGGCTGCCCCCAAGAGGGCAAAGACGGCAACCAAGCCTATTTCAGTGCAGGGAAAGCTGGCCAAGGCAGGGGGGACCCTGAAAGACAAGTGGAGGAAGTCTGGGGTGGGGAGCTGTGTTCAGCCAACCAGGATGTGTGGGCCCCAGAGGTTCCTGCAGGATTTATGAAGGAAGACCAGCCAGACTGCCTCTGTGAGGGGAGGCTGGTAGTGGGAGAAGGTGAGCCTTGCGGGTGCCCTACATGGCACGACCAGGAAGGGGCCAAGACGGCTATGTGAGAAGGTTTACATTTTTGGTATCTGTTGCTCATCTTTTTGTCTTTTTACTTTTGTTTTCAAAAACTTCAAGCTTTTACAAGAGTAAACAGAGGGCTACAATAACACTTTGCATATCCATCAACCCAGGCCCAATAATAATCAACTCAGGGCCGATGCACTTATACATATTTTAGTACCTTTCTCTGAAGGAAAAAGAAACTTCTAGAACATATTTTCTAGAACTTTAGAAACTTCTAGAACATTATTTCCTTGATATTATCAAATATCAAGTGTTGTGGGTTGAATCATATCCTGCCCCCCCCCGAAAAAAAAGATGTTGAAATCTTCACCCCAAATGCCTCAGGATGTGACGTGATTTGGAGACAGGGTCTTTATCGAGGTGATCAAGTTAAAGATCATTAAGGTGGGTCTTAACCCAACCTGACTTGTGTCCTTATGAGAAGAGGGAAATCTTGTCAAAGAGAGAGAGACTAGCATGGGGAAAACATCATGGGAAGAGATACAGGGAGGATGCCCCATGAAAACTGGAGTTCTGTTGTCATGAACCGAGGAATGTCAGGGGCTAAGGGAGCTGTAAGAAGCAAGGAAGGACCCAGACCTGCTGCCTTCAGGGGGGATGTGGCCCTGCCACCACCTCCATCATGGACTTCTGGCCTCCAGAAGTGTGAGACAATGAATTTCTGTTATTCTAAGCCACCCAGCTGGCAGTACTTTGTTAAGGCAGCCCTAGAAAACTAATCTTGTCAACGTTCAGATTTCCAATTATCTCACAAATGTCACCATTTTTTTTAGTTTGTCTGTTGAAATCGAGATCCAAACAAGGATCACCAGTTGTGACTGGCTGATATGTCTCTTAAGACTTATCTCTTAAGATGAGTTGGCAATTTATTTATTAAAGAAATTCACATTGTTTGTCCTGTGGAGTTCACCACGGTGTGGATTTTGCCGTTGGCATCTCTGTGGTGTTGTCTGGACCTCACTACACATGGGGAGTGTGTCCACAGCAGCATCCGCGTCACCTGGGAGCTTGTTGGAAATGGGGAGGATCCCAGGCCCACCCCACGCCTGCTAGATCAGAACTTCATTTTCACACACACACACACACACACACACACACACACACACACACACACGGTGATTTGCGCATGCAATGGAGCCCAAGAAACACAATTCATTTTCCTTTCTCTGCCACATTTCCTAAAATTGGTGCTTGGAGCTAGAAGCTCGATCACCAAGACTATGTCATAGGTAGTGATTGTTCTTCCATCAGGAGGCATACTGTCTCCCTGGTTGTCTCTCTGTTATAACGTTAGCAGACACTGACCATCAGCGCCTAAGCCCATTCATTCATTAGGGTTGCAAAATGGTGCCATTCTATTTCCATGGTTCCTCTTCATTCATTAGTAGGAATACAACCATAAAAGAGAAGTTTGTCTCATCTACCCTTTGATTAACCAGTGGTGCAGTTATACAGGAAAGGAAAGACAGATGCTAAACGCTTTCCCTCTTGCAAACCATTTTTCAAAATGGTGGATAGATTCCCAATGATAATAGCAAGTTTTGTTATTTTGATTTTATTTTTAGCATCCAACACATGGATTTAAGCATAAGTGTTCACAATCCATGACCATTCTTATTCTTCTTGATGTTCAGGTGGTTGCCCAAACTTGGCTAGTGGAAATCATTAGAGTTGGCTCCTGATTCTTTTTAAAAGAACCTTAGTGTAACCCAAGATAACAAAGCAATCTCATGTGCCTGGGTGTTCTAAACTCATCTTCTGCATCTCCTGTCCTAGACCTGGAACCAGCCATTTCTCCATGGACCTCTAGGATCATTCGGTGGAGAAGGGTGTTTAGAGATCACAGTTTGAATGTAAGGATGTTCACTACGATGGGTTGGCTTTGATTTGGGGCCTCTCATTGAATAAGACACACTTAACATTTTAACATAAAATATATGAGCTCCTACTTGCAACCAAATTCAACACCAAGGGATTTTTAATTTAAGCTTCTTAGTTTGGGTAAGTACCTCCTTTCTCCCAAGCCATGAATCCAAGTTCACAGTGACATCAGGTATGATAAATTAGGATGCCCCATATTTGCTCATTTGCCTTGTCCCCCATGGCATGATTGGACGTGAAAGGATCTCCAGTCAGTGTGGCACGTAAAGAGCTCCAGGAAGAAGTTCTGCAGACTGGCTAGGGAGGGAGGCCTGCAGGATGACAGAATTGGCTGAGTTGAGACAAAATGATATAAGGCCTTTGAGGTCACAAAGCAGACAACAGAAGGGGAGGCCCATCTCAGGACTGTACAGAATGGGAGGCTTAGGTAGGAGACCACAGGAGGGGGAAAAAAAGGCCCAAGGGGTGAGACATCACCAGCCTCTGAAAGGGACTGAGGTGGGGCCCTTCATACTTGAGTCCCACCAGCACAGAAAAAATTCAAGAAATTCCCAAACATGGTTACATAATTTAGAATATCTCTTAAGTGTTTCCATTGAACAAATCCAAGCCCTGATGAGAAAAACTGGCCACAGTGTAATTATACCCACACAAGATACTTAGGAGATTTATACAAATATGTGTATATTAATCTGGAGTCTCCATAAGGAGTGAGAAAAATTATGAAACACAAATTTAAAGCCAAATGAGGAACGCCATCTTCTTTCAACCCTGTCAGTGGATTTCTTTGATTCTGTGTTTGACACACAAAAAAATAAATAAACTATCTTGTTTGAGCAGTTTTAGGTTCAGAGCAAAATTGAGTGGAGAGCTTGGAAAGTGGTCCTCTACCCCCCGCCCCCAGACATGCATAACTGCCATGTCTTTTCATGGCTTGGCAGCTCGATCCTTTTCAGCACTGAATAATATCCCATCATCTGGGAGTGCTGTAATTCATCCATTCACCTACTGGAGGACATCTTGGTTGCTTCCACGTTACAGCAGCTATGATTAAATCTGCTATAAATACCTGAGTGTAGGTTTTTTGTTGGCACATTTTCAACTCCTTTGGGTAAACACCAAGAAGCATGATCACTGATAAGCATATATTCATATGATAAGCATATATTTAGTTTGTAAAACAAAACAAAACAAAACAAAAAACCATCAAACTGGGGCACCTAGATGGCTCAGTCAGTTGAGTGTCTCACTCTTGATTTCAGCTCAGGTCATGATCTCAGGGTTGCAAGATCAAGCCCTCCGTTGGGCTCTGTGCTGGGCATGGAGCCTGCTTAGGATTCTCTGGCTCTCTTGGCCCCTCACGCCTCTTCCTCTCTCTATCTCTGTCCCTCACAAAATAAAATAAAATATAAAATAAAATAAAATAAAATATCTCCTCAAGGGGCACCTGGGTGGCTCAGCTGGTTGAGCCACTGCTTTCGGCTCAGGTCATGATCCTGGAGACCTGGGATCGTGCCCCACATCGGGCTCCCTGCTTCGGCGGGCTCTCTCACTCCCCCTGCTTGTGTTCCCTCTCTGGCTGTGTTTCTCTCTGTCAAATAAATAAATAAAATCTTTAAAAAAAAATATCTCCTCAAGGCAACCTGCATTAAAAAAAAAAACATGACACTGTCTTCAAAAGTGGTTGTACCATTTTGTTTTCTCACCAGTAATAGATTAAAGGTCATATTACTCTACATCCTTGCCAGCGTTCAGTGTTGTCAACATTCTGGGTTTTGGCCATTCTGCTACATATGTAATACCATCTCATTTTAATTTGCATTTCCCTGATGACAGATGACGTGGAGCATTATTCCATATGCTTCTTTGCCATCTGCCTACCTTCTCCAGTGAAGTGTCTGTTCAGGTCTTTTGCCCATTTTTCAGTTGGGTGGTTTGTTTTCTTACTGTTGGTTTGTTTTCTTACTGTTGAGTCTTAAGAGTTCTTTGTGTATTTCAGATAACAATGCTCTATCAAATGTGTCTTTTGCAAAGATTTTATCGAAGTTCATAGCTTGTGTTTTCATCGTCTTGCTGTTGAATTGTTTTTAGGAAGAATGTTGAAGCTCCAAGTTTGAGAACCATCCCCCCAAGAGGCAACATCAGGGTGATGCCCCCCATGCCCTGTGGCCCTTGAGAGGTGAGGAAGGGTCCATAAAGGAAAGAACCAGACCTTATAGGGAGCAGGAAGGGTGAGGCCTGCCATCGGCAGAGTCTGTGGCAGGTTCCTCTCCTGAAGGAGACGTGGACGTGGGGGGAAGCATGGAGGGGAGCCACATGTGAGAAGAGTCGGGGTCCCCCTGAGAAAAACCAAAGTCCAAGGAAATTCAGGGGTAGGGGGAGAGGAGCAGACACTAGGAGGCAGCCCATGCACAGGCACAGGGAGACCTGGTAGGAGACGGAATTCAAGGGAAGCTATTGTTCCGGAGGCTGGGGTGACACTGTTGCGACATCCTGGAGGCAGATCCACATAGAGTTTTTTCCACCAGGGCAGGTGGACCCTGGAACCAGCCAGAGCAGGACCAGGTGCAGAGATGGCACAGCCCCAACACCGTCACCAGGGGTCCTTCTTGAGCCACTTGGAAAGCTTGTCAAAGTGCCCTCCTCAGCCCATTCCTCACACAAGACCACCCTGGCACTTTCAACCAACAGATCCTAAAAGGGCCAGTAATGAAATGCCAACATCAGGTTTTGCTACTTGCCAGAAAAACACGCAGTCCAAATCCAAACCCTTCCTAGGGCCCCACATGGGGGAGTTACATTCCAGAGAGAATCTTTGTTTAAATATTCCCTGACTCAGGACGTCTGGCTGGCTCAGTCATTAAGCATCTGCCTTCAGCTCAGGTCATGATCCAGGAGTGGGATTGAGCCCTGCATCGGGCTCCCTGCTCGGCGGGAAGCCTGCTTCTCGCTCTCTCACTCTACCTGCTTGTGTTCCCTCTCTCGCTGTGTTTTTCTCTGTCAAATAAGTAAATAAAATCTTTAATAAAAAAAATAAAATGACTCAATAAAACGGACTGTGTTAAGGGCACATCCATGAAACTGTTGGCATTGGGTTTCCTTTCTCAAAACCCACATCACCAAAAATAATCAAAGAGGTAAACATGACACTAGGCTGGGGCCCAGCTGGTCTCTTCAGGCCTGAGTTGTTGCCAAGTTCACACAAATTCATCAACTGTCAAAGCAGAACTAGACTCTAATCTCCACTGCCCCAGGAAAAACAAGACTATCTTCACGCCCCTGATCATAAGATCTCAAATCAGAAACTCTAGCCACATTTTCTCAGCACCCATCTATCTGGAAATAACCCCAGCAAGGAACCCAAATTCTAACAGTCCTGGTTTAGGATGACCTTTTCGACTCATGAATGCCGGGAGATATCCACAAGATCTCAGACTTGGTACCCCTCTTCAGGGAGGAGAGCATAAGTCAGGGAGGCTGGAAAAAGTGAAAGGTAGAAAGGAAGTAAGATTAACTCTGAACATTGTTCTGAGTCACTAATGCAAATGTCACTAGTAGGAAATGCGCTGACACATCGCTGTGACAGCTGGGCACAGGGTCTCCCTGGGCCTCAAGGACACTCGACCTCTGGGGGTCACATCTGCTCCAAGGAGCACCCAGAAGCCCCTGCCCCTAAACCCTTGAATCTATGCCTGTTGCTGTGCCCAGCATTCCACCGCGAGAGTTTCTCATCTCCTGCAATACACACAGAAGACCCCTGGAATCAGCCTCACTGGTACTGGAAAGCCAGCTCTCGAAGAACTCCCAGGGGAACCAGAAACACAGGCTGGGTGTACACAGAGTATCTGGGATATAGTGGAAGCAAGGGACTTCCCCTGTGTGCTCTTTTGTACCTTTGGATATTAAATGGCATGAATATATTATATATATTTTTAAGATTTTATTTACTTATTTGAGAGAGAGAGAAAGAGTATGAGAGGGGAGAAGGTCAGAGGGAGAAGCAGACTCCCCACGGAGCTGGGAGCCCAATGTGGGACTCAATCCTGGGACTCCAGGATCATGACCTGAGCTGAAGGCAGTTAACCAACTTAACTTAACCAACTGAGCCACCCAGGTGCCCAGTGTATTATCTTTTAAGATACATTTAGGTTTCAAGGAAGGGAATGGAAGCGATCTATATGTGGAGACCTGGAGAGATACATAAGAACATTAAATGATAAACAGATGCCAACACAGGGTGTAGTGTGAGTCAATTTGTGCTGTTGTTGTTGTTATTTCTAAATAAAAAGAAACATTCGCATATAGACTTGTAAATATGTAGAAAAAGACTAGAGGGTTATACCATAAAACAGAGGTTCCCTAGGGGAGTCCGGAAGAACAGGTGTTATACTTTCCACTATGTCCCCCTCTGTCATGTTTGACCTTTATAACCGAGCATGGATGACTGTTTCAGTAACAGTAATACAAGAACGTGATGGACGAGGACAAAGCAAAGGTATGTGGCGGCCACATGGTCCCGAGTTGGTCCTGAGCCCGCTATCCCAGCAGCACGATAGTGGCAATGTCACTCCACAGTGGGCCGCCAGTGCAGCCGCTCAAATAAGGAGCCCAGTGCCAGGAAATTCTCCATCTTCACAAGCCCATTATGAAAATCCATGCATAAAAGGCCAATGGGAGGAAAAAACGTGAATCCCTGATTGGCTGAATACAGATTTCCATTTTTTTTTTAAGATTGTATTTATTTATTTATTTATGTGAGAGAGAGAGAGAGAGAGAGAGAGAGAATGAGAGAGAGACAGAGCATGAGACGGGGGAGGGGGAGGGGGAGAAGCAAACTCCCCGCTGAACAGGGAGCCCGATGTGGGACTCCATCCTGGGACTCCAGGATCGTGACCTGAGCCGAAGGCAGACGCTTAACCAACTGAGCCACCCAGGCGCCCCCACATTTCCATTTTTAAAGTGCACATGCTTTTTGCAGCTTCATAACTTAGCCTTACCGGAAGAGTTTTTGAGTGTTGAGGATGCATGGGGTTAAGGAGATGGGTTCCCGCAAGATGAAAGACCACAATTAAGGCTTCGCCACTGCTGCGATGTGTGCAGTGGCCTTCGAGGGGACCCCAAAGGAGCCATGGAGGCGCCTTCACTGCACAGGGAGCCGGGACTCAGAAGCAGGCCTTCGTGCCGGGAGGCCCAGTCCAGCAGAATGGAGGCTAGAGGGAAAGGAGGCTCCTGACAAGGAGTTCTTTGCTCCCTTGGATGGGGGTGGGATTTTGGGGTCTCCCAGCCGGGAGGCGGGTTCAGCTCGAGTCGCAGCCAGTGCCACAGAAAACCAAAGTGATAGAGCAGAGTTCTGTAGTCTTTGGAAGGTATCCCTTACCTTTTCCTGGAGCCCCTTCCCTTCTGGTAGGAATCACACCGAGAAAGACAAAACCGTGTTCCCTGAGAAACACCACCAGCTCATCCTTTCACAAGAGAAGCTTCATTGGAGCAGCAGCCCTTCCTCCTCAAGAGTACTGACCAGCCCACTGGGCCTGAGCACCGGGCTCGTGAAGACCCGTCCCTGCCTCCTTCTGACTGTGTGACCCTGGGCAAGGCCCCTAACCCGTCTGTGCCTCAGTTTCCCCATCTGTAGGCTGGGACCAAGAATCTCCAAGGTGATTAAATGGAGATGATATGGATGAAAGGGGCTTGCATTTGCTATTATCCATCCCTTTGGTTAAAGGACTACTTTCTGGTCCACTCAGTGCCACCTGGGGATGTGGACCGACGTCCCAGTGGATTAGAGATGAATGGGTGGTCTCGGCTTGGCAGGGGCACCCTGTGAGTGCCAGCCATATGTCACATGGAGGGGTGGCCAGGAAGGCCTTCTCCGGGCCTCATTCAATCCACCGTGTGCCCTGTTCGGCCTCAGCAGCATTTCAAACACCCCAACTCAGTGGGTAGATACTGAACGATGCTGACATACTGTTTCCATTTCTGAAGGCCTTTAGACCATCACTCTTACTATGGTAGAGATGTGGCTCTTCCTATCCATGTCTCTATCAAAAATTGGAGAATGGACGGGGCGCCTGGGTGGCTCAGTTGGTTAAGCGACTGCCTTCGGCTCAGGTCATGATCCCGGAGACCCGGGATCGAGTCCCACATCAGGCTCCCTGCTTGGTGGAAAGCCTGCTTCTCCCTCTCTCACTCCCCCTGCTTGTGTTCCCTTCTGGCTGTGTTTCTCTCTGTCAAATAAATAAAATCTTAAAAAAAAAAAGAAAGAAAACTTAAAAAAAAAATTGGAGAATGGAGAGTAAATCAAAGGGCCTTGAGTTTTACTTAATGGAGGTGAAGAATATTCATATAGAGTCAGTCAGCAGATACGGGTCCTGTTCACTCATCTGCATGACCAGCTGGGACACAGCTGCCTGTACGGTGGTCCAGGGTGTGCACTGCTCACCCTGGGCACGGGACGGGGGCAGTCACGTCATTCTCCTGTGCACTCTCTAGTCCTCCTCTGTGGCGTGCATCTTTCTCTTACAAGAAAGCCCCAGGGCAGGGCTGAGGCTGGGTCATTCTCTCCCCCGCACTCACACGTCCTCAAAGTGCTTTAGATAATATGGCAAAGATGACAGTCCACGGTAGTGACACCCGGGACCTCGGCGCTTCGCATAAGCCTCGGAAAAATGATCTAAGATCCATCTTCTGATCTGTGAAACCCCCATAGTCAGCCTCCACAGATGGGAATTCCCTGGTTTAAGACTCGGTCTCACACCACAGCTGCCACAAACCATTAAGAAAAAACCTTATCCCCCTTGCCCCTTTCATCTATTTCTGGAAATCTAGACTCAGAAGGTCATAAAATTAAAAAAAAGCAAGAGAAGGAGGGAAGGGGGGAAGAGGGAGAAAAGAAGGGAGGGAAGGAAGAAGATGAGGAGAGGAAAAGATACAACAGTGAAAATGTTCCTGGGGCGGGGCACCTGGGTGGCTCAGTTGGTTAGGCAACTGACTTCGGCTCAGGTCATGAACCCGGAGACCCGGGATCGAGTCCCACATCGAGCTCCCTGCTCGGCGGGAGGCCTGCTTCTCCCTCTCTCACTCGCCCTGCTTGTGTTCCCTCTCTGGCTGTGTTTCTCTCTGTCAAGTAAATAAAATCTTTAAAAAAAAAAATGTTCCTGGGGCAAAACACGCCCAGATGATCACAGGGAGCATGCAGTTTCCTGGGGAAAGGTTTTGTTTGCTCATTTTGTTTTTGTTATTTTTGACAACCTTCACAACGTTGTCTTAGTGTGGTAATTCAAACTAAATCAATGGAACCTTAAAACTGGAGCCATCTCAAGGACTCCCAGCTACCCCGCTGACTCGCATCACCGTGCAGTAGTGGTCCAAAGCGAACCCTGGAGTGGGAGTGCACAGGTTCCTAGCCAGGCCCCCTCTCTCCTTGCTGAGGGTCACTGACAAGCTCCTTGGCCTCTCTTTGGCCCCATTTCCTTATTTTAGAATGGGCACAATAGTAGTATCTATCTTGCAAGGTTGTTGCAGCGACCAGATCAGTGAAGAAATGGACAAGTGCAGGGATGCCTGGGTGGCTCAGTCGGTTAAATGTCTGCCTTCCGCTCAGGACATGACCCCAGGGTTCTAGGATGTAATCCAAGATCCGGCTCCTTGCTCAGCAAGGGAACCTGCTCTGCTTGCTGCTCCCTGTGCTTGTGTGCTCGCTCACTCTCTCTGACAAAAAAATAAAATCTCTTTTTTTTTTAAGATTTTATTTATTTGACAGAGAGAAACATAGCCAGAGAGGGAACACGAGCAGGGGGAGTGAGAGAGGAAGAAGCAGGCTTCCCGCCGAGCAGGGAGCCCAATGTGGGACTCGATCCTGGGTCTCCGGGATCATGACCTGAGCCAAAGGCAGTCGCTTAACCAACTGAGCCACCCAGGTGCCCCTACAATACCTAGCTCTTAATAAGTCCTTCTAAGTTGCTATTCATAGTGGTACCAGTGTGTTGTGCAATCATTTCTGACTCACCAGCTCACCCCAAACCCGCACCATTCTCCAGGATCACCTTGCCCATCTTCCACCCTCAAATACATCCCAAGCCCAGCTCTGCCCTGAACTGCCCGCAGCGTTCGCCTCCAGGTCCTGAGGACGGGTGAAGGAGGAAAGATTGGGTGCCGAGGGCCCCCCCACACAACCACCTGCACTGCACTGCAGCTGCCTCCTGCCAGACCCTCTGGCCCTTGGCCCCTTCTCCAGCCCCACCTCCTCAGCTTCCCCATGAGCTGACTTAGACGAGCCCTCTGTCCTCAGAACCACCTCTTCTTCAACCTGTCCCCAACATTATGACTGTCCTTCCTCAGTGAAACTCTGATCCGAAGTTAAACGGCAGAAGGAAACTCTAATAAATTTTATTTTGTATGCTGACATATTTCAGAGTAAATCATAGATCTCACGTCACCCCAACCCCGCAGGCTCCAGGACACATCTTGAAAAAAAAAAAAAAACCCATCTTTTCATCCATAACTAAAATCTATTATCATTAACAAAACATTATTTCACTGATGCCATCTAATAGTTCAGAGGCAAATTCAGAGGCATCATTTTAAATTTGTAATGTTTCTGTTCATCATTTTTTTTAAGATTTTATTTATTTATTTGACACAGAGAGAGAGAGAGATCACAGGTAGGCAGAGAGGGATGCAGACTCCCCGCTGAGCAGAGAGTTTGATGTGGGACTCAATCCCAAGACCTGAGCCAAAGGCAGAGGCTTAACCCTCTGAGCCACCCAGGCGCCCCCATTTTTTTTTTAACTTCATCAGACAGCACTGATGGGGACAGGCAGAGGTACTAAAATGTGTGAAGGGCGCCTGGGTGGCTCAGTCGATTAAGTATCTGCCTTTAGCTCAGGTCATGATCTCGGGGTCCTGAGATCCAATCGCACATCGGGCTCCTGACCTAAGAGGGAGTCTGCTTCTCCCTCCCCCTTTGCCACGCCCCCCCCGCTCGTTCTCTTTCTCTCTTTCTCTCTCTCAATTAAAGAAAATCTCAAAATAAAATAAAATGTGCAAAGACCCTGTGGTTTGAGTCTGAGGGGCGGCAGCACACCCTACCCTTCTGGGGTGGGGGGAATTAGAGGGTGAGACGGTCATGGCCAACAACTATTACAGGCACGGGTCTTCTGATCCAGGAATTTATTTTATGGGTCTTTTTCCCGTCAACCAAAGTTGCCTACATGAGGCCAGTGGAGCCCAAGACGAGAACACCTGAAATATCCATCACCCAGGACTGTGCATTCAGTCACGATGGTGACATGATCTGGAAGCTTTAACAAGTCCCAGGAAAAGTAAATACAGTCGGTGACCCTCAGCTGTTTCAATCTGAAGGGGGAACACTCAACAAGGGACTGTATGGGATCAATGGGCGGACAAGAGAGCAGACATTAAATTGGAGAAAAGTATGGTCTCGAGACTAAAACTGTTGCATTTAATGTAAAAGACTATCCCCCTTCTTGGGAAATGCACACAGATGTCTCTAAAGACTATTTATGCAACTTATTCTCAAATGGTTTCCAAAAATGTATATTATACATGCATAATATACATAACACTGTGTGCTTACATATACCTAGAGAGGGGGAGAGAGAGAGAAGAGAGGAGAGAAATGATAGACTAAGATGTAAATAATGGATGAACTGGGGTAAATAGTATACAGGTGACTTTTATACTACTCTTACTCTTAACTTTTTTCCAAGTTTGAATTTATTCCTCAGGGAAAAGTTTAAGCACAAAAAGAAGAGAACAAGGCAAATGACTAGACCCATTATTCATAATCTCCCAAACAAAGAGAAGGGGGTGCCACGGACCATGTGGTTCCCCTCCGCTGCTGCTAACAGAAGAACGGGAAGGACCATGGACATGAGCGCGCAGGTGAGCAGGCCCCCAGGGAAGTGCTCAGGAGGGCAGCCGTGGGGGGTGGGGAGGCCATCCTCATTTAAAGGACAAGGAAAAGAACTGGGTGCAGGGACTCAGGAGTCCTGGGTCTGCTGGGACCATCCTGACTCCAAAGGCTTCCTCCATCACTCTTTTTTTGTTAAAGATTTTATTTATTTATTTGGCAGAGAGATCACGGGTAGGCAAAGAGGCAGGCAGAGAGAGGAGGAAGCAGGCTCCCTGCTGAGCAGAGACCCTGAGATCATGACCTGAGTTGAAGGCAGAGGCTTAACCCACTGAGCCACTCAGACGCCCTCCATCGTTCTTGTTACTGCCCTCAGACAGAGCTGGCTGCCTGGGTCTCCAGGTGGGGCTTGTAAACGGGGAAGCCATAGTTTGGGCCTGTGGCCTGACGGCCCCCCACAGCCCTACTGTCTCCTCAGCTCTGAACAGGAAGGCAGGGCTGGTCTCCCAGGCGCTGAGGGCCTGGAGCCCCTTACTTCATGGGCTGCACTGCCATAGAGCTTGGCTGCAAGGCTTCTCAGCAATGCCAACCTCCCCACCCCCACGCCACCGCCAGGGCGCCGGGCCTCGCCTGCACAATGCCGCCAGGGAGCACCACGCTGAGCGGAGGGCCCAAATCCCGGACCCTTGTGGGAAGGACATCCTGCACGGACGAGCCCAGGCCCCACTACCACATCCCTCCTCCCTCGTGGTCGGCCAGAAGCCCACAGAGAAGGAGATGTGATTGGCTCTCCCGACCCCTGCCCCAAACAGGCCCTCCAGCAAGGCGGCTTCCTAGAGGAAGGGTCAAGACACTTCGGAGGATTTTCGGGAGCAGGAAGCAGAGAGGGGACCCCTTGTCCTGCCAGTCTACACCACTCCCATCAGCTGGGGCCAAAATAAGGAAGAAGCTTCCTCCCCTGCGCCTACTCTGGTCAGCTGAGATGCTGCCTGGGCTCTGTGATGGGGATTCTGAGGCCCAGTCTAAGTGTGAAGGAAAGAGTCGTGGCCACGTCTGCACCTTGTGGAGTGGGGGCCTGGCGGGGTGCCGACCACGAATTTGCCATCCCTGAGGTAAGGTCTTGCCTTCCCCCAACTTGGAAGCATAACCTCCAGGAGAGAGAACTGGGGAGAGGTGCGCGGCAGACTACCACCCTCCCAGATACCAGTTCACAAGCACGTTCTCTCAGCCAGGGACTTCATACATGTTGTTCCCATAATAGTCCTAAAAGTGAGGAGAAAACTAAGAAGGAGTGTATGAGTGGGAGGAAGAACTAGAATCTCACTGATCTCAGACTCTTTAACTGACCGGTAGGCGTCATAACCCCATTTCACAGCTGAAGCAACTGAGGCTTATTAAGTACTCGCAAAGGTCCCATTGCTAAGAGGTGGTAGAGTGGGAATGGACCCCAAACCTAGCCACTCTTGACCCCCTCCCTTTTTGCCTTTCCCCCATCCACCCTTCCCATCCCGGGACCTGACCTCTGCCACCTTTCCTGAACCTACCCCCCACACCCGAGTCCCCTGCAGACACGGGGGAGGGGGCGTCTGCCTGCACAGCTCTGGGGGCTCCTTGGAGGGGCAATAAGGTGGGCGGGGACTCACCCCCCCACAGGCAGTGGACGGGGCCTTCCCCGCATCCGTTACTTGCCCCCTGCCCAGGCCCTGCCCACCACACAGCAGTGATAGTTTGTGAAATACCCCGAGCTTGCGGTTGACCAGAATTCTGAAATAATTCCATTGAGACCGGAATTCATGCAATGTTCTGTATCCTGATGTGGTAAAGAAGGCAGCCCGTGGGTGGGGCGAGGGGATGTGAAGGCCCAAGGATGGTGAGGCAGCCTCCAGGCCCTGCAGCAGGGGCTCCCGCCACCCCCACCTCGCCTACGGGCTCCGGAAGGCCCATCTGACAGGAGCGGAACCCTGATAAGCACCACCTGACCAGGAGGCCCTGGGCAGAGAGATTAATGCACAAATTGTCAACAACCTCCCCACGATGCACCCCACAGGGGGAGCAGGGGAGGATGGGGGGGCACCCTGGGAAAGGAAGGACAGAGAGGCCTCAAGCAGAGATAGGCAACAGGGCAGCTCTGCCTGCCCCAATCCCTCACTCCGCTTCAGCCTCACTCCGCAACCTGCAGCCCCCCAGCCCTGGATGCCCCGAGCGGGAAGAGGCCAAGGCCTAAGGCCGAGCGAGCATCATGGCGGCCCTGCTATTCCTAATCTGGCCCCAGGGGCCTGAGCAGAACCTTGCTGTGAGGGGGAAGGGGGAGTTGCCCATGGAGCTCCCCCTTGGCCTGGAGCTTCCCACAGCTGTGATGACTCTTGAGCCCCTGTGCCCAGGACTGGTGCGTCGGGACCCGGCGGCTCTCCCCAGCCCTGCTGGCTTCCTGGCCGACGGGCTAGTGGCGATGTGGGCTTCTCCTTGAAGGATGCCTCCCCAGTGTGTGGAAAAGCCTCCCCTCTACTGCTGCGGCAGGACAAAGACTCCAGGCCCAGGATCCGTAGGAGGAAGAGGGGCCCGGGGGGGGGTGGCTGTGGGGGTCATCTTCACACAGGTCAACAGATTTAGGCCAAGGCCGTTTCCTCGCCTTTCCTAGAAACCCAAATCCCGAGGGCCACCTGTCCAGGGCCACCGGCACCCACAGCAGACAGGCTGAAGGTGCTGCACTGGGCCGCACCCTCCACAGCAAGGACCAGGGTGTAAATGCCAGGGCTGGCCTGGGGGTACCGATCTGAACGGGTGGCTCCTGGGGGTCCTGGAGGGCACAGACCCAGGGGCCTTGGGCCAGGCGAGGGGTGCTCACAGTGTGTGGATGGCGGTGG
Source organism: Spilogale gracilis (assembly GCA_004023965.1). Lineage (NCBI taxonomy): Eukaryota > Metazoa > Chordata > Mammalia > Carnivora > Mephitidae > Spilogale > Spilogale gracilis. The sequence goes on from PITA01007974.1 coordinate 35,230, forward strand.
GGGGGGGAGTACTGTCGGCGACACAGGCTGGGGACACAGAAGCAGCCACTGCTCTAGTCTGGGGCCACCAGGGACCTGATCATTTTTTCAAGAGACATAAAAAAATGAAATGCCAATTTTTAGGGAATATTGCCTGGCTTTTAAGTGTTGAAAATTGATTCAGTATTTCATAATGATAATAACATTCTGCAGGAAAGGAAAATATAGCTGCAGGCCGGCTGGTACAAAGAAAAGGCCGGTCAGCAGCAGGGAGACGTCCACGTCTCACGTGACATAGGGCCGGTGTCGTGTAAACGTAGAAGCAACCCGGGCAACATCTCCTGGGGGTGCATTCTGGGCCCAGCCCAGGGCTGCTGCTGCGCAGCCACCTAAATCAGACCCTAAGCTGGGCCTCAAGGAAGGAGATGGAGTGGGGAGAGCAGTGGACAGAGACAGGTCATTGAGGTGCAGAGAAATGGGGCACACATTCTCCCACAGGCATGCAGAATTTTCTGGAAGCTCATGAGTTGCCAATAGTTTTCCTCTGGGAGAGAGGTTGGCAACTGTGAGCAGGCGGGAGGTAGAGGCATCTGCTTTTCTCTTCTGATCTGTTTGAATGTGTGCCTCAAGCCTGTATTACTTTCACAACTTTTAAAACACAGGACACAGGTTTAATGAATCTGTCTATAAGCCAATGCAGGGATATTCGAGGACATTGTAACACAAATCCCGGAGTGCCCAGCAAGGCAGTGACTGTCCTCATCCAGGAGAGAGGAGGACGGTGCCATTAAGCCCTCCCAGGGGTAATGCTGGTGGCTGGGTTTTGGAGGATGAATAGGAGCTTTTCCCAGGCAGACCAAGGAATGTGGTGGTTGTCAGATTCTCTGGGAAAGGTTTTCTGGACCAGGGCTTGAAGAATGGATGGGCTTGGGATGGTGAAAAGGATTAAGGTGTGGCACATGCATGGACATGAACGGAGGAGTGACCTGGCATGTGTCAGGAGTCTGGAGTTGAGCAGGAAGCACAAGGTAGTTCCAGAGCAGGGCACTGTAACCTGACAAGGTCCCTGCATCCTCACAGGACCTGGCCTGGAGCGACCTCTCAGAGGTCCAGGAGGCCCTCAGTCCGTCACTAGAGGATGAATGGCTGCCTTGGGCACCCTGTCCATACAGCGTCCGTGTGAGTTCCCACAGGGAACCCGGGGAGCTGCAGCCCACCCGTAGGTAGTGGCAAAGACCCAGACCATGTAGCATGACTAGCCCCCACCTGGGAGCCGGGCATCAGGTCTGAATCTCACTGGGAACTTTCCTCACCACAGTGGGACCTTTAGCTGTCTTTCCCTTAGCTCCAATTTCCTGAACAAAACCTCCAGCTGTGGCGTAATTGTGAGGAACCAAGGGTAGGAGGATGCCGAGTTCCCACTGCAGGTCCTGACAGTGGCTGACATTCATCCCACGCCTACTTTTCCAAGAGTTCTACCGCCATCCATCTGTTTAGTGTGCACAGCGCCCCGTGTGGCAGTTCCAGTGTGAATCCACCCAACAGATGAGGAAACTGAGGCAGGCAGGTAGGAGCTGGGACCTGAACAGCCAGGGAGCGTAGGAGCTGGGACCTGAACCCTGACCCCTGACCAGCGGGCTCCCACATCCAGGCTATCACCCACCACGCCCTTCATGCCCGGTGCCATGTGTCTTCATCATCCCAAAGTGGAATCTGACCACCTTCAATAGAGGCACTGTGTCGGAGCTCAGAATGTCCGAATGTCGGGGCGGGACACACACACGCGGGACACATACACACACACACACACACACACACACACACACACACACGCGCGCGCGCGCGCCGGGAAACACACACACACACACACACACACACACACACGCACACGCACACGCACGCGCACGCGCACGCGCCGGGAAAGGTGTCGATTTCCTGGGCAGGGGCGCCCTCTGCTGGCGAAGGGCTGAATCCCCACTGGCCTTGGAGGGTCTTCAGAGCAAGGTAAGGCAGGTCCAACTCTGACTTGAACCTGACCCACATTCAGCTGCCCCACTTGGCCAAGGGGAAACCCAAGGCCCTGAAAATGGAGCAGCAACTTTGTCCAGGGACACAGAACAGTCCATGGAAGAACTGCAGGAAGGAGCCAGACTTATGTCTAGCAGCTGGCCTGTGGGATGAAGTGGGACACCAGCATTTACTAAGCACCTGTTATGTTCTCTGTGCACCTGGTCTACCAGGACCCCTATTATAGAAAAAGATTATTACTGGCACTCACTAAGAACAGTGGAAAAGACTTTGGACAGGGAGGGGGACCTGCAGTGAGGCCTTGTAGCAGGGGAGTGATGGGGCTCAACCCTGAATACAACCAAGAAAGGGGAATTTATGGGTCACGGGATGTCAGTGGATAGAAATGAGGAAGGGAAACATCAGGCCAAGGGGGGATTCTTGCTGAAGACAGGCCAGGTGATCAGACATCACCTGGGACATGCTGGAGGTAAGGAGCCTGATCAGATATGCACGGTAGAGGATTCTAGCTAAAACTGGATGTTGCATGGGTACTTAGCTGGAGTCGGTGGAGCATGTGATTCTTGATTTCAGAGTTGTGAGTTCGAGCCCCACATTGGATGTAGTGATTACTCAAAAATTAAAACATTTTTTTAAAGTTTTTATTTATTTGACAGAAACACTGCTACAGAGGGAATATAAGCAGGGCGAGTGAGAGACGGAGAGGTAGGCTTCCCGTTGAGGAGGGAACCCGATGCGGGGCTTGATCCTGAGATGAGCCAAAGGCAGACATTTAACGACCCCCCACCCAGGGGCCCCCAAAATTTAAAAAATCTTTAAGAAAATAATAAAATAAAATAGGATGTCCCAGAGGAACACAGAAGCCACAAAGTCAGGGCCTAGTTGAAAAGAGACTTCAGAGGAGCCGGTTTGGTCAAGGAAAAGTCTTGGTCTCCCCAGTGGCAATCGTGGGATGATCCCACTCTACAGATGAGATCCAAGGTTCAATGCCAGGCTGATTCCAAAGCCTTCCTGCAGGCCAGCCTCCCGGGAACTGTGTCTAAATGGCCCCTGCATTCCACAGGGTCCAGTGGAGGGTGGCATAAGGCAAAAGGGACTCAGTTTCTCCTCTGAAATAGATGAACTAGATTGGGTATTTGCCAGCATTCAAACCCCACCTTCACACCCTGTGCCATAGGTTCCAGTCTCATAATCTGTGTTCCCACAGTAACAACAGAACCCACGTCATGCCCACGGTGAGTCAGCACCCAGCCCCTGCCCGTTCATTTGAGCCTAGCAACAGCAACAGCTCTTGGGGTTAGAATATGAATATTGCCCCATTTTATGGGTGGGGAAATCGAGGCCAGAGCACTGGAGTACCTAGCCCAGTCACACCCCTCAGGAGTGGTGAAGCTAGCAGTCCACCCCAGGGGCCTGCCAGGCCACCTCCTCCCCTCAAGGCTGGTCTCATAGCCTCACTTAGTTGATTTTGTTTGTATAAGATTTTATTTATTTATTATTTATTTATTTGTCTATCTATTTATTTATTTATTTGACACAGAGAGAGAGAGAGCAGAAACAGGGGAAGTAGCAGGCGGAAGGAGAAGCAGATTCCCTGCTGAGCAGGGAGCCCGATGCAGGACTCAATCCCAGGATGCTGGGATCATGACCTGAGCCAAAGGCAGACGCTTAACCTGACTGAGCCACCCAGGTGCACCTAGTCTGGTTTCATTTTAATGAAACTTTGCAATCTACCATTTCACTGCCCTAAATAAAAGGTACTGTGAAAAACAAGTAGAATGTAAATCAAATAAAGGGATTCAATCTGGCTACCCAGAGTGGTGAGCAGGAAGCCTGGCATTTGGAAGCAGCTCTGTCTTGGTGAGGAGATTACATGTTCAGGGCTGTGAGACCCATACCGCCCACGTCAGTCTTTCTCCCCCACACGCCTCCTGAGGCAGTTTGTCCCACCTTGCCCAGGGAACTGCACTCCCTGGTCTCTCCCACAGGGGGCGTGCTGCTCTCTGGGGACACTGCTACCTCAGAGCAGACTGGAGCTCTACATCAGGGCGACCAGACTTGCCCAGTGGTCATGCAGCCCCAGGAGAGTCATTTGTCTCTGGTTCCAGTCCTCACGGTAAATGGTAATGAATCACACCCACCTCCCAGGTTTGCTGTAGGGACTTAAACAGAACCCTGGACAAAGTATCAAAACAGGGAGACACCACCTGAACCCCAATGTTCATAGCAGCAATGTCTACAGTAGCCAAACTATGGAAAGAGCCCAAATGTCCACCAACAAACAAATGGATAAAGAAGATGTGGTGTATATATAATGGAACATGACTCAGCCATCAGAAGGGATGAATACTCACCGTTTACATCGCCATGGATGGAACTGGAGAGGATTATGTTAAGTGAAATAAGTCAGAGAAAGGTAAGTATCAAGTGATTTTACTCATCGCGGAATTTAAGAAACAAAACAGAAGAACGGAAGGGAAGGGAAGGAAAAATAAAACAGCAACAGAGAGGGAGACAAACCATAAAAAACTCTTAACTCTAGGAAACAAACTGAGGGTTACTGGAGGGTGGGGAGTAGGTGGATGGAGTCACTGGGGGATGGGCATTAAGGAGGGCACTTGATGGAATGAGCACTGGGTGTTCTATGTAACTGATGAATCACTAAATTCTACCTCTGAAACTAGTAATAATAATAATAATAAAACCAGGGTGGGGGGCACAGTGGTGGCCATCGTCGCAGAGCCTGTGACCTGCCAGTCCTCCCATCCCAGCTCCTTTGGCCAGTCCTACTCCCTTCAGCATCCTTTGGGATCTGTCTTTGGGAAGATGGGACATGGGGGTATCCATCAATGGGAATGGGGGGTAGGACATGAGGGAACATGGCAGGTGTGGGCGTCCACCGTTGAGGGTGGAGGATGGAGAAGTGGAGGGCACACAGTGAAATAATCTGGGAGAGAATATTGTGGATACTCACATGGCAACATGGGTAGACCTCCCAAACTGAGCCGAGTGAGACCGACCAGAGCATGCTCTAGTGGTGGGCACGCCCGCAGGAAAACAGCTGGCGCGCTTTCCCGAGGCCCATGCACTCCATGTGACGGAGCTGTTGGAAGGGGCAGGGGCTGGGAAGAGGGGCCAGGATGAGGACACTGTGAGGACAGAGGCCGCACGTCCCTGAGAAAAAGATGCAAGTAGAAAAGATGAATCACGCAATGCCCAGCACTGGAGTCAGCCTCTCAGGCCCTGTTTAAGGCCTAAGCACCTGTGTCTGTGTCTATCAGATGGGAGCCTGTCTGTGCGGGGCCCACAGCAGGTGACCGTGAGTCCTGAGTAAGAGGTGGGCAGCGCCTCTAGAACCACAGGACAGCCACATTAGGGTGGGCCTTGGAGACCAGCTTTGCCCACAAGCCCTAAAAAGGCCCTTGAGGGGCACCTGGGGGGCTCAGTCATTAAGCATCTGCCTTCAGCTCAGGTCATGATCCCAGAGTCCTGGACTCAAGCCCCGCATCGGGCTCCCTGCGGGGTGGGAAGCCTGCTTCTCCCTCTCTCACTCCCTCTGCTTGTGTTCCCTCTCTAGCTGTGTTTCTGTCAAATAAATAAATAAAATCTTTTTTTTAAAAAAAAGGCCCTTAAATCCTCCCCCTGACACACACACACAATGAATCACAACAGCTATGTATGAAGTACACACATTCTTT
>PITA01007974.1:41034-87782 GCA_004023965.1 Spilogale gracilis
ACACACACACACACACACACACACACACACACACACAGAGGTCACAGCCTAACGGAACACCTCCCTGCAGCTGCCTCCTCCCCGCTCGCGCCTCCGGCCCGGCGCACAAACGCCCCATCCCAGACCTCATGCTCCAAATTGCCCTCTCTAGCTCTGCCAAGTTCAAACAGGTCTCCTCCTCAGGACCCAGGTCTCCATCCCTGACATTTCCACCACACCCCCATGCTCCTGGAGTCGCTCACCTGGGTCTCCAGGAGCCCACCTGGTCTCCTGCCAACTCCCTCCTGGCTCTGAGCACCCTGCTCCAAGGGAGGGGGCCTCAGAAGCAGGAAATCCTGGGCTTTCTGGAAGAGTCCTGGGAGGCGGTGCCCTCATGTTCCCACCACACTCCCTCACTGCACTCAACCTTTCTTGCAGGCCTTGTGCTGGCCACAAACCGCAGGGCCTGCCCTGGCCTTGGCCTGGTGGACGGGGTGGCCAGGCCTGGGGCTTCTGTGCCAGGCCCGAAGGGGCATGGATCAGAGCCAAAGGCACAGGGCCGAGACTGAGGACATAGATAGGTGCCCTCTGGAGAGAAGCCCACGTGAGCCGGCACGGAAGAGGGGGCGGCATAGCCGTGCGACGGGATGGGGCGCATGAGGGCCCCATGCAGAAGGCCTGAGGGTGCAAATAAGTGTTTCTGCTCATGAGGGGGCCATGGAGAGGCCTGTCTGCCCTGAAGGAGAGAGCCTGAGGGTGAAAAGACAAGGCGCAGAGGGCATGAGCACCAGCTCTAGGCCCAGAATGCCAGGCCTGCCTGCTGTGTGTGCCTTCTCTGGCCCCCTGTGAGGGTACACAGGTGATAGAGATGGACAGAAAGCCTCCAGGCCGCTCGCACAGATCATGGGGGCACCAGAAGGCTCTGCTCTGAGCGCCCCCAGATCTCAATGACAAGGCAACAAGGAACCAAGCCCAGCACTGGAAAGAAGCCAAAATGGGGGTTGGAGGGCACGAGGGGTGGGCAGCCTCAACTGAGGCTCCTACCTGCCCGACAGGCCCCAGCACCCTCAGTGTCCTTGCTAGAAGGGCCCTCAGACGTCTGTCACTGTGCAAGAAGACTTGAGTCCTGAAAGGGAAAGGGACTTGCCCGAGGTGGCCCAGGGTCTGGCTGCAGATCTGGGACCCAGGCTCCACGCCCAGGGCCTCAACCCAGTGCACTCGGGGACTCCCGTGTGCACCCGAACCAATGGGTAATGGATCCTTTATAAAGGCACTTTGTAAATAGCTCAGCTCTTCCGACCAGAGGGTTATGCTGCTCATTCTAGTATCTGCAGAGGAAAGAGACTCCATTCCTTGAGCCACTGCTGTGGAAGGTGTCAGTGTCACTTGGTCCTTCCAGACCTCCCATCATACGGCCCCAATCTCCAGGCCAGCAAGGTGAAGCTGGCGAACAAGCCGGGTCTCAAGTGGGTTGCAGGCGCCGTCAGGAGCCTGGCCTGGCCCCGGTGCAAAGGGCAGGGGAAGACAAGGAGAGCCTAGGCCTCAGGAGAGGGAGCCAGCAGCTGAGCATGGGGCTGCCCTGGAGGGAAGGGGTGCCATGTCAGGAGGGGCTGCAAGGGGAGGGAAGAGGCTGCGGGACTCATGGCTCTCCCTCAGCCTCGTGGTCCACCTCTGTCATGCCACCCCCCAGAGCTCCCGGTTTCCTCAGTTCCCAGTTCGGCCATCTCCTCCCAGGGATCCCTCCCAGCCCTTGAGACTAAATCCATTTATCCCAGTACCCTATGTTGTCTTTCGTAGCATCCATCACTACCTGCAAACATTTATTTTCTGGTTTCTTTCTATAAGCCACAAGGACTGTGCCCTACTTACCGTGTCCCCAGTGCCTTTTAAGCACATCATGTGACTCACAGTAAAGATGTTTGTTAAGTGAATCACAGACATTGACATGATGTTTGTTAAGTGAATCACAGACATTGACATGATGCTTTTCAACTCTGCTCAGAGTGAGCTCCCAGTGTAGGAAGGCAAACAGTCCACAGCACCTCAGAGAGCATTGCCAAATTCCCGGGCAGAATAAGGAGGGCCACCCAGGAGGCAAAACTTGAACAGGCCCTCTGTTCAGTGCTGGTGGGAGGCATAGCCAATGGCTCAGAGATCTCCCCAGTCTCTCCCTTTACCCCTCAGTCCCATCCAGTCATGCTCTTTGGGCTCCCTCTCTCCTGGGTCTGCGACCTTTCCCTCCCCCCCTCCCGGTGACCTCTTCCCTCCTCTCAGCATTTAAATGGGCTCTTGTCTTTCTCATCTACACATGAATCTTTCTGGATTTCATCTCCTGCATGGAAGTCAAAACTGGGAGCTAAAATCTGGGCTCCTCCTCTCCATCACCTCCCACATGCCAATCCTTCAGGCCCTGTCATTACTCCTCTTACCTACACCCATTCCGTCTGCTTCTTCCGATGCCCAGCACTACTACTCTTTTGTTCATGTCTGTGTCCCCTGTATTTCCTTCCGGGCCTGTCACAGAAAACACAGAACCAGTGACCTGAAGGAGGCTGGGAATTTAGAGCGCTAGGTTGGAGGCACGGTGGAAGGATTGGCCATAGCAGGGGAGGGGCTCTGGGTCGGGTATAGCCCAGTCTGAAGGTTCCCTCTTCCCTCTGTGTCATCTCCCAAGCCTGTCCAGGTAGGTGACAGGTAAGTCCCCAGATCCCAAGCCAGAGTCCCAAAGCCTAGCCCAGCTTCAAAATGGCGCCAGGGCCTGGTTCAAGACAGCAGGCCTGTGCGGAGGCCATGGGCCGTGGGGTACTCTTGGGGGAGCTTCCTGTCTGGGCCTGCGGCCCCCAACCGCTGGCAGCGCGGTTTCCGGCAGGGCTGCGGCCAGGCCCTGCACTATCAGCTCGGCAGCAGACGCCCGGTCAGGATACTTGTGGTGAAACTGTGAGAGTACACTCGGTCCTTTGGGGTTTTCTCCCGTGTCAGCCTCCAAGACAAATGAAGGAGAGAAAGTGACATCCAGCCCTTCTTCAGCCATGTTTTCCCCCTTCTGAGCCAGGGGCCGGGCTGTGGGCAGCAGCTGCCCAGGGCTGGGGGCCTGCCACCCAACCACCTATGGCTGCAGGGGAAGCTCAGAGCTGCAGCCGTGGAGGAGGCCAGGGCCAGGCCACTAAGGTCAGGAATCCTGGCCAGGATTGGACGAATGGGATGGGACTGGGGGTGTGCACAGTGGTGGAGAAGCCCCAGGTGGACACTACTCTCCACCCTCCAAGAGTGGGCAGGTTGGGCCTAAGACCAAATGAGAGGTATGAGGTGTCCGAAATAACTCACCCTACCCGGGGTAAGGCAGGTACTAGGTCTGAGCCAAGGCCCCACCCTCCAGACCCCACTTCACGTACCCCAGGACTTACAAGGAGGAAATTGAAGCCCTGTCTGCCATGGAAATAAAGGACCAGAGAGGCAGAGGGCTGTTCGTGGACTAAGATACTATGCCCCAGAACTAGGAATATGAGGAACAGGGGGGAGCCGAGGGTGGGATCCCTCCCCTGTGGCCCCCAGTCTGGATGCTGGGAGAGCCATGGGCTCTGGCCAGCCCCACTGGCACCCAAACCCAACAGGACATCTGGGGGCCCAAGTCCTCATTGTCCTTTGACAGCAACACGGCCCGCCTTGCACACCGACCCCAGACCCAGTTGTAGCCCAGGCCAGGGCTGTGGTTCCCGATCCAGACCGCGGAATGTCAGAGCCGCCCTGCCCTTAAAGTGGCTTCAGTCCCGCACATGCGCGGCGCTTCTAGCCCAGCTGGCCCTCTGAGCCTGCACATTGGACCTTACTTCCTGGAGCGCCTAGTCCACAGGTTTCACACTGACACGAGGGCGCAAGCACAGCAACCTCCCCAGACCTGCGAGCAGCCCGCCAGCCCAGCAGGGGGCGCCCGGCGACACCAACCCTCGGTTCCTGCCAAGTTGTCTTTCCCTGCTCCTAAAGCGAGCAAACAACCAAATGCAAGTGTGGGGAGGGTTGAGGAAGAAACTGGCCTCAGGTCAAATGGCCTGGGACGGTCTCTACCCAGGGCAACCCGGTCCCCGCCCTGAGGCACACAGCTGCCCCTGGGGCTGCCCTAGAGAAGCAGGCACGATGCAGGGAGGCAGAGGAGAGGGGTGGCCACTGCAGGGCTGCTGGGCTGCTGGGCGAGCAATAGGCAATTCCAAAGGAGGGAGGGGAGGCCCAACTTGACCCCACCTAAGGGCGCTAGAGGCTGGGCTCTGTGCAGCCAGGCCAGCAAGAACACCACTGTCAACACCCATCCCGTGAGGCCGGAACCCCCCAAGGACACACCCTCAGGTTTCATGCGGACACAGGGTGCAAGAACAGCACCTCCCCAGGCCTCTCACTGCCCAAGCACTGAGGGGCAAAACAGAAAGAGACTCAGTGATGGAACGGAACCAACAGTTAATGCTTAACGAGCAGCTGCCCTACGACTCTTCCTATCTGTTACTCAGTGATCCAGCCTAGAAAGCAGATAGCAGAGCCCCGCGCCATTTCACAAATGAGGAAACAGCCACCCCACAGACTGGCCTTTGGTCACAGTAAGTGGCCTTTCTATGCAGTCCATCTGACTGCATGCCCGAGTCTTGAGCCAACCTCCTCCTCCACAGCCAAGTCCTCTCCTTCCTTTGGACCCTAGATCTTCCCACTACCTGAGAAACCCCACCCTGTCCACCTCTTCTTACGCTCAGCCTCCTGTTTTCCATCGGACCTGTCCCACTGGCATGAACACCCTCGAAGCTTCCCCTCTGCAAGCTTTCAGTTGCATGCTCCTTCCCCGCTGCCCCCAGCCTTCCCTCTCACAGCCTGTCTCTGACACACATCTTCTGCACTGGAAGGAAGCCTTGCCTGGGTCCCACTCCCTTTTCCACTGCTAAACTCACACAGTGCTCAAGTCCCTGAAGGACCATTTCGGTGACCTGCTCCCAGCAGAGGCTGGCCTTGTCCAGCCCTCCTCTTGCAGGACCACTCCGTAGCATGTGCTACTGCTCCTGCTAAAGTCCCCTCTTCCCTGGGCCTCCAGGACCCCATGCTCTCCTGCTCTCGTACTTCAGGGGCCACTCCACAGCCTGTGTGCAGGGGGCGGGGTGCTCCAGAGGGCCACTGCACTTTGCAGCCGTGCATTCACTTCTGTGGCTCTGCTTCTGGATACCCTTCCTGGGCCCCACCGCAACCTCGACCACTTCCACAGCCATTCCAGTGTGCTGAACGACATCCACGTCTATCATTCCACGCCAGGTCCCTTTTTTGAAATCCAAATATCCAACTGCCCTGACATTTCTATTTGGAAATCGCCGGCACAGCCACCTCACCGTGTTCAAAACAACCCACCATCCCCATCCTCAAAACTGGCCAGTCTTCACAGACCTCTCCATATTCAACAGATGGTAAATGATCCCTCAACTCAGCCCGCCAATATGTCACACACTGTCACATGCCAATCTGAACATCTAGCTGATACCGTAAGGGGACCTTATCAATCGGATGAAACCCCTGCCCCATGGGAGCTAATTCCTGTAATTGCACACATCCCAACTGCAGTATGACGTGGACAGAGTAGAATGAGAGGGCCTGACTGGGTCTGGGAGATCATGGAAGGCCTCCCCGAGCCAGTAACAAGCAGTTCCCTGAAGGGTGAGCAGGAATCACCTACATAAAGACAAGGCACAGACCTCAGGCAGAAAGGAGAGGGACAAGGCATGACACTCATTTCACACTGTCCATTCTCCCACCTAACCCTCAGCTGCGTCTGTGTGGGCACATGGCCATCCTTGCCCGAGGTCTTCTCCGCCGCTATTTATGGCCTTCTGCAGTTTGCTCTCAGTCAAAATACAAATCTAAGCCTGTCTCACACAGAGGCGGTCTCCCCTTGATTTTAGGGTAAAGCCAAAAGCCTTGTCAGACCTGCAATGCCTGATCTCACCGAGGCTCTTCTCACCTCTGTATCCTATGCCCTATACTCTCCACCTCACTCTCTGGATTCCCTCCCAGTCCTCAAGTCCCAGCATATCCCTGGGCCTTTGCACATGCTATGCCCCTGGCATCTACGTAATTCCTCCAGAGCCCAACTCCAAAGTCACTTCCTTAGGGAGATGGTCCAATTCCCCTCCCCACCTAGATTACACAAGACACTCTCCAGTAAATACTATCAAGAGAACCCCATTCCTTTTCTTCATGGGGTTGTTACAATTATGACTATGGATTTGTGTCTGATCGTCTATCTGTCCTCCCTAAGAAGCAGTGTTCTCTTTTTCATCCATCATTGTGTCTTTAAAGCCTAGCAGAGCCTGTGATGCAAAACAGATAACTATCTAAGAACAGAGCCCCTGCTCCACTCGCTCCATTCCTCTATTCGGCGACCTGCCACAGCCTACTTTACCTCTGTGGCCTCAGTGTCCTAACGTGTAAAACAGAGGCAGTGCCTGCCACGCAAGTTTGCTCTAAGAAGCACATCCACTATTTAATGAATAAAAAGCACTTGATCGAAGTACTGTCCTCCAAAGACTTGATGTGATTGTCACCGGAACAAATGTTCACAGCCCCTGCTTTATTTTCATTTGGCCACACACGGTTTAAAAAAAAACACAAACATACACTCAAAAAATACCCAAACATCGGGAACTAGAAGGGCAAAAAACAAGGGGCTTGTGAGCTGAAAGGATATCCTAGGATTCAGAACAAAACAAAACCAATCACCTACTAAAAATTTCTTTGTTCAAAACACAAAGGTATTTTGTTTTTAATGGGAATTTTTTTTTTTTTTAAAGGAACCCTTTAAAAACAAAAATGAATCTTCTTGTGTCACCTATGGCAGGGCGCTTCACTTCCTTGAAGGCCTTTGTAAAACACAGGTGCCAGCATTCAGCAGCCTTGATGGTCGCCCTCCCCACCTCACCCCCAACCTGCCATCTGAAAGCGCAGTGCCCTAGGCCCACCCCGATGGTAACGGGTCAGGGGCTACAGAGCGTCAAGGATGTGGTCGATCTTGGTGACCAGCTCCTGCCGCTTTCCAGAGATGAGCTTCTCGTTCTCAATGTACGTGTCTTTCTTGAGCTTGCCGGCCACCAGCCGCTCGGCTTCCACCGCGGACTTCAGCACCAGCTCCTTGACCTGCGCATCCAACTTCTGCATCTCGCTCACCTGGCCGAGGCAAGAGCAGGGCAAAGCTTGAGAGCGGTCCCCCGCCCATGCTCAGTACGGCCCGCCACTTCCCCAGCCTATAGACCCTGTAGCTCCCGGGGCAGAGGGGCTGGCTGTGGAGGGAGACAGGCCTGGCTTCTGCACCTTTAAGCTGTGACCTCAGGCCTCGGCTGCATGGGAGGATTGTGGAGATCGAGTGGGAACATATGGGCAATCCCCCAGCATTTGCCAGGTACACAGCAGGTCCTGGAGGTACCTTTATCTTCTTCCCTTTGTTGGCCAAATTAAGTCCAGGGACTCAGCGGGGCAGGACTGATAGCGGGGGTGTGACAGAGGCTGAGGACTTCACAATCATAATTACTCAACATTCAACAACTACTGAATGAGCTGCAGTGCTAAGCACAAGTCTAGGCTCTGGAAAACTGCAGTCCAGACAGAGGAGGCATCTGGCCTTCATAAAGCCACCAGGTAATACTCAAGCACATAAAGAGAGGAGTTGCAGAAAGAGGCAGGTGCTATGAAGAACACAGGATAAGGAGAGGAGTGCAAGGAGTGGCGTGTGGAGAGGGCCTCTGAGGGGCACCTCTGGGGAGAAGGGGATCCCCTCTTCCTTTATAGGTGACAAGGACTCACTCACAAAGCAGATCCCAGGCAGGGTTCTCGGCACTTTACATGCACTAACTCATTTTGCACTCACAACACAATGAGGTAGGTACCGCGACAAGAAGAAACGGAGGCACAGAAGTTAGGTAACTTGCCCAGGCTGACAAAGTCTGAATCAAACACCTGACTCTAAGTCTGGGTTCTTAGCACACACGAGAAGCCTGAAGCCTTGCCCAAGCTGGCCTCTGGGAGAGGCTGCGTCACCCTCAAGAGTGGCCATGGGACAGACAGTGACGTTGGAGGCTAGCAGAGCTTTCCGAACCCAGCCTGTAACCGAAATCCCCCAATTTCTTGTTCCACCATAAAGGCTGGCACCACGGGACAAGCCAGCAGTGAGCAAGAGCTGCCCAGAGTGTGCCCCACCCAGAGAGACCCCGTGGTGCGCTAGAAGTGGGGAATGATCCCTGAAGGTGTGACTCACAGGGAGGGCAAAGAGCCGAGTGACTCCGGGATGGCAGACACTTACTTTGTCGCACAGATCAGAGCCCTCTGTCTTTAGCCTGGACTGTAGCAATGCAATCTCACTGGTCAAGGCCTTGTGCTCGGTCTCCAGGCTCTTCTTGCCGCTGTTGAGGGTGGACACATCCCGTGACTGCTTGTACCTATTGACGGTCTCGTCAAAGTGACGGTAGAGACCTATTCTCTTGTTGACCAGAGTCAAGACCTGCTCCGTGATGCAAGCCACCTTCATCCTAGCCTCCGCGGCCGGATCCTGTGGGGGAAACATCATGAGTGACAACATCCAGGCCCGAGCCTGCTCCAAGCTTCACCTCCCAAAGAACACTGACCAGCGGCTCTGCAGACAAGAAAAGCCATCTCCTTGGAAAGTCAGAGAATCCAACCTTTGCTGACACTAAATCTGGACTAGTTCAGCAAAGGGCAGGACTGGGGCCATGAAGGCTAAAATTTACTTCAAAGCTCGGCAGGGCAGAGGAGGTATGGGAAAAGGGATGCTAATGTTCAGAATACATGAAAGGAATAGGTGAGGTGCTAAGGGAAAAGAAATCTCAGTGCAGGTGAGGGAAAGCTTCTAGGACATTTATTATGTTTCTCTCCTCAAAACCTTCAAGAGTTTCCCAGGACCTAAAGGAAAATGAGCTGCTTATCCTGCCATTCATGGCCCTTTAGATGAGGCCCTACATACTGTGCAGAATTCTCTCTTGTCACATGTCTACTTCAGAAGTTCTAACTTGGCAGCTCAAAGGCCAAATCTGGTCTGCAGATGGTTGATTTGGCCCACAACTGTTTTTTTGTCTCAATAAATTATCAAAGCTTTAAGATATGGAGATGTATACATAAGAAACGGAATAAACTGACCTGTTCATTAACGGAATATGCTGCAGCTCTACAAAAATAAGTAAATAAATATTAAGGAAGAGATCTATGAACTGATATGGGTAATTCTCACAATCTGTTAAGTTAAAAAAAAAAAAAGGACAAAACATACATACTTATGCTACCTTTTGTGCAAGAAAGAAGTGAAAATAAGAAAGTATCTGCTTATTTCTGCAAAATACATCAGGAAGGATATCCAGAGACTAACAAAACTGGCTACCAACAAGACTTATATAAATGCATAATCAAAATTAAATACTTAAAGTACCAGATGGGGAAACTACATTAAAATTCAAAGAGAAACAAATGAACCTAACTGTATTTCAGATGAGCTGACATGGGGAAATTCAGCCAATCATCATGGTACACAGTACTCTGACAAGATATTTTCAGTGTAAAGACAAAAAGAACCACTACAAATCTTAGGACTCTACCTGATCGGTCTGGTGTTCCTGGGGGCATGAGTGCAGCAATTCTGAAACTATTTTGTGTGTTTATGGAATTCAACAAATGAATAAACACACTGATTCTGGGATCCAGAAGAGAAGGAAAAACCGTGGAGTGAGGGAGGACGGCAAGAATCCTGTGGCATCAGACTGGAGGGAGACAGCAGTGTTAACTGCTGCTATAAACACCGACCCCTTTCCCCTAGCGGTTGCTGAAAGGCCCAGACGCAGGGACACCTCCAGAGCAATGATCTCACCTAGCTCCAGATCATGCTCTCTAGGTACCACCTGCACACCAGAAGGAACCGGGACTGCCTGGAGAAAGTACAGAATATGCCTGAAACAGGGGCGCCTGGGTGGCTCAGTTGGTTGGGCAACTGCCTTCGGCTCAGGTCATGATCCCGGAGACCCGGGATCGAGTCCCACATCGGGCTTCCTGCTCGGCGGGAAGCCTGCTTCTCCCTCTCTCAGTCCCCCTGCTTGTGTTCCCTCTCTGGCTGTGTTTCTGTCAAATAAATAAAATCTTAAAAAAAAAAAAAAAAAATATGCCTGAAACATACACTGTGCCCGATGATAAGGAAGTGCCTGAAAAAATGACAAGACATGACAAAAATAGGCAAATCTAGGATAATCTGAGCATCAGTGGACAGCAGCCCACCGAGTAAGGTAAGAAGCCAGGAGTCCTAACACATACCAACCAACCAGTCAACCAGGAAGAGCAGCTTCTTCCAGCACAGTGCCAACCAAAGGACTCGGTTTCCCAACCACCAGTTAACAGTAGATGCAGACAAGAATCAATACTAAATGCTAGGACTCATCAGTGAATATTCAGGAGAGTATTTATACAGCCTCAAACAGACCATACGCAAACAGAAAAACTGTAAGTTTAACATGAAGAAATGAGGCCGACATCAACTTAGCCAAGTAAGGAAAGTGACCATCGCCAGCACCGGGGGCCAGCTGACATCAGGTACCCCTGCTGGCATGCCCTGCAGACGCGCCAAGACATGATAGCACTCTCGCCAAAAAGACATCATCTCCATTTAATCAGAGAGAAATATCCGACACACCTAAGTTACAGGATACCCTATAAAACCGGTCTCTAGACATCAGAATGTCAAGGTCGCTAAAGACAAAGGCTGAGGAGCTGCTCCAGATGAAAGAAGACAAAAGCAGCGTGACAATGAAATGGGGTGCGTGACAGATTCTGGAGGAAGAGAAACAGCTGCTGAAAATGTTACCAGCAGGGGGAAGAGTCCACCAAATCTGAACACAGTTTGTGTGCTGGTTAAGAGCGCACAGCGCCACGGCATTTCCTGAATCTAGTCTTTCCACAGTGTGGTCATGTTGGGAGAATACCCTTGTCCCTAGGCTACACACATGCTTCAGTACTCAAGGGGGTGAAGGCTATAAAGGCCTGCGACTTACTCTCCAATGGCCCAGGAAAAATAATGACATATCGAGAGAGACCAGATGTTAAGCGCTATGTCGAGGCAATGAGCATGCAATCGTTATTTTTACTATTCTTGCCAAGTTTCCATAAATGTGGAATTATTTCAAATAGAAGTTTTAAGAAACAAAAGCAGGGGCGCCGGGCTGGCTCGGTGAGTGGAGAACATGACTCTTATCTCAGGGTCATGAGTTCAGGCCCCATGTCAGGTGTGGAGTCTACTTAAAATAAAATTTAATGGGGCGCCTGGGTGGCTCACTTGGTTGAGCGACTGCCTTCAGCTCAGGTCATGATCCCGGAGACCCCGGATTGAGGCCCACATCGAGCTCCCTGCTGGGTGGTAAGCCTGCTTCTCCCTCTCACTCCCCCTGCTTGTGTTCCCTCTCTGGCTGTGTTTCTCTCTGTCAAATAAATAAAATCTTTTAAAAATTAATTAATTAATCAATTAAAATTTAAAATACAGATTAAAAAAAAGGAAAGCAGCATGTACAACTTAAAAAGTGGAACTACCTCATAACAAAACCCACACTCAGCCCTTCTGTGGGACAAAGCTTGCCCAGAGACTCGCTGGGCACCCACTGTCTCCGGAAAGAGCCAGATCAACATCTTTGCTGCGGGTACCCCACTGCTCCCTACGGGTTCCACCGAAGCCCTCCCTGCTGCTGCACAAACTGGTCCTTCCAGCTGGACGTCCTTCCCTGCTTTCTCTGGCTGCCGCCCTGCCCGGGGAGCCCCACCACAAAGCCCAGGCTGCCCTGTTTCCCCAATACTCACCCACCAAGTGGCAACCCGCCTCACGTGGCACCACACGCGCTGTGATTCCCAACGAGAACGAGGTCTCCCTCTTTAACGTAAGGGAAGGGTCAGCAGAGGCCCCAGGAGGGGAGAGGCTTCTTGGCCACAGGCTTCTGCCTCGGACTTGCTGAGAGGACCCCAGTGCTCAGTCAAGTTAATGAAACACGTTGTATCAAGGACGCAAAAGGCCTAACTTCAGTAGTAACAAAGCCAATGGGTACCTTCGTGATGGAGAAGTCCAGCCTGACGTAGATGATGACGGTGAAGAACAAGATGTAGAAGGCAGCCACCACCAGCAGTGGCTCCTGCAGCATGAGCACCCTGTTGAACGTGTAGTGGACCTAGGGCCAGGAACGAGGAAGTCGGGCTTCCACAGGTCTGTGCGGCCTCAAGGCGGGGGAAGAGGGAGCGCGAGGGGGTCCCCAAGGTCAGGCAGGCTGCCCCGCCTGCCCCCAGAGGGGACTGTGCTCAGACCCCTAGGGCCCAAGGAGGGAAAGATAAAGACAGGCAAGGGCCTGGTCCCCGGGACCCCATACTCCAGGGAAGAGGACACAGAAGGCAGAGCCGAGGAGCCGCTCACCACGATGTCCTGAATGTGCTGCTCCACCAGATTTTTCTTATAGGCAACAATCACAGGGCGGCCGAACGTGTCCAGGTACGTGTAGTGCAGCTCATCTGGGGCCCGACTGATGTCATAGGGACTGTCAACTTGGATGTTCCTGGACACGAGTACGAATGAAATACGGCCTAAGACAAACTGCACTGACCAGCGAGGTCTATTTAGGGTTGGAGAATTCTAACCCTAGGGGCCTTTCAGGGTCACTAAATTCAGACTCCACTCTGCTCCCCTCCTGGCACCACGGACCACCAGACCTCCTGAGACAGCTGACCCCACTGCCAGAACACCCCAACGATGAGAGCACTCTCCCGCTGAGGTGACGACCATCCCCCTGCGTCTTGTTCTTGCTAGTGCTCACCAGTTCCGGCCAAGCCCCGAGTCACACAGCCCCCAGAGCCCTCCGTGCG
Source organism: Spilogale gracilis (assembly GCA_004023965.1). Lineage (NCBI taxonomy): Eukaryota > Metazoa > Chordata > Mammalia > Carnivora > Mephitidae > Spilogale > Spilogale gracilis. The sequence continues at coordinate 53,911 of PITA01007974.1, forward strand.
CTCGACCCAACCAAGGCCTCTCAGGTACCTGAAGAGGCCCCTGAGAATTTACTCTGGAAGTTCTTTCTCCTCACATGACTGAGGACTTTTGTAAGGTATGGCGGGACATGTCCCATTTTTGTCTGCCTAGAGCCACTCTCCCTCCTCCAGGTTCTCACATTCTAGTTTTGCTAGAACTCCCCATCCCCCATGGAATGTCCTCCACAGGAGAAACAATCCGGTGACCAATCTTTCTGCTGACCAGAGTGGGCACGTGACCCAAGAGAGGCCAAACAGAAGCTCCCCTACGAAGTGAACCTAGAGTGAAGTGACACAAAGACACACACAGGTGTGTGCCCTCACGCCAAGGGCAGGTCCCCTGTGAACAACTGTCAGTGTCCACCGAATGGACTCCCAGGGAAGCTGTGGCTCTGTAACGTAAGGCACCTATTTATAACAGCGCCTTATCCAGAGCGCCTAGGTGGCTCAGTCATTAAGCCTCTGCCTTCAGCTCAAATCATGATCCCGGAGACCCAGGATCGAGCCCCACATCGGGCTCCCTGCTCGGCAGGAAGCCTGCTTCTCCCTCTCTCACTCCCCCTGCTTGTGTTCCCTCTTTAGCTGTGTTTCTCTCTGTCAAACAAATAAAATCTTAAAAAAAAAAAGAGCGCCTTATCCTTCCAAATGCACTCCTTTCTGCTTACATTGGCCAAAGACAGCCCCACTATTTGTAAGCACAGAGTCCTAAAACACCATGAGGAACCCCCTCCCCCTTCTGAATCTGCTCTGACCAGCTCAGGCTAGGACACAGCCACTGATCCATTGCTTCTTTCTTGTACGAGCCCAGCACAAGGACCCCCGGCTGTCCTGTCGCAGGCCACCCCGCCCTCTGGGTGCTGCACCTCTCATGCACAGGCACTCTGGGAATACAGTTCGTACATCAACCTTGTGCCCTCATCTGAGTCTAACTTTTGTGTTTAAACTCCAATCAGAAAGTCCCCACAGGGGCGCCTGGGTGGCTCAGTTGGTTAAGCGACTGCCTTCGGCTCAGGTCATGATCCCAGGAACTTGGGATCGAGCCCCACATCGGGCTCCCTGTTCGGCGGGAAGCCTGCTTCTCCCTCTCTCACTCCCCCTGCTTGTGTTCTCCCTCTGGCTGTGTTTCTCTCTGTCAAATAAAAAAATAAATAAAAATCTTAAAAAAAAAAAAAAGTCCCCACAGACCTCTCAGTCAAAGCTAGGTGCGACTACCTCCCTAGCACCCCCAACACACAGCTTCCCCTTGGGGTACAAGGCCACTACCAGAGAAATGGGAAGCAGAGGAAAGGAACAGTCGCACTCACTTGGCCCCTTCGGGCAAGATGATCTTCACTGTCAGAGAATCTATCACTTGCTCATCGAACACATGGTCCACGAATCTCATCTTCAGTGCATACTGGTCACCTGGAGGAAGACAAGCACACGCAAGGCTGTGAAAACCAGAGAAAATGACACGGGAGCTAGAGGGAAGCACAGGGTACGGACACTCTCATCTTGCACAGAGAGGAATAAAGAGATACGGTCTAAAGTTAATGGACTAGCAGATTCTGAGAGACAGGGGTGGTGCTGGCAGCACACTTACAGGTCGTCCCCAATTTTTACATAAAGACAGAGCAACCAGATAATGAAACCAAAAACCCTCGGAACATTTCTACAACTAGGTAAAACAAGGATCTCCATGAACCCCAAAATACAAATGGGGAGTCACAAAGCACACAACCTGCACATTCCTGGTGTCCGTGAAACAGAAAGGAGAGGAAGGCAACAGGGCAAGTGACGGACCTGAGAAGAGAAGAGCCCCAAACAGGCCACCACTTTGACTAGAGGAGGAGGCAGGCCAACTGCCGAAAGGGCCCGGAGCTCCGAGCCCGTCCCTGACCCTGCATGGTGGACAAGCAAAACAGACCCACAGACCTGGGAATCGAGAGCAGTCTCTCATCCCTGAGAACTCGGAAAAGCCATCAGAGTTCCCCTCCCACAAGGACAGCACCACAAGCAGGGGGATAACTGCCGGAGGAAAATCGAAACTGAGCCTAAGAGGGACAACATAGCTACAGAAAACAGAGCTAGGGCAGGCTCCACGAGCAAGCCGCCACACTTAATACTACACTATATCAACAGGGAACTGGGCAGTTACAATACCTCCCCCTAAAAACTGACATCAAAGATGAACAACAGGGCGCCTGGTGGTTCAGTTGGTTGAAGTGATGCCTTCAGCTCAGGTCAAGATCCCGGAGCCCCAAGACTGAGTCCTCCAACAGGCTCCCCGCTTCTCCCTCTGACCCCACCTCCCTCTCGTGTTCACTCTTTCTCTCTCTAATAAATAAATAAAATCTTTAAAAAAAAAAAAAAATGAGTAACAGAGAGGCGCCTGGCTGATTCAGCTGGTAGACCGTGCAACTCTTGACCCAGTGTTGTGAGTCTGAGGCCCACACTGGGTGTGGAACTACTTTAAAAAAAAATTTTTTTTTTAATTAAAAAAAAAATCTAACCAACAGAAAAAAAGGTGCCCCTCACTCTTACAGTAAATTGCATTTTTAAGAGCTACCAAAAAAGAGAACATCTCAAGAGAAAATGAAAACATGCCAGAAATTCACGCCACAAAACTGATTAAAACTGTTCCTGCGGGGCACCTGGGCAGCTCAGTCAGTTAAGCGTCCAACTCTTGGATTTCAGCTCAGGTCATGATCTCAGGGTCATAAGACCGAGCCCCACGTTAGGCTCCGTGCTGAGCGTGGACCCTGCTTACAGATCTCTCTCTCCCTCTGCCCCCCCCATACGTACTCTTTCTCTCAGTTCCCAGTATTTCAAAACAAACTAAAAGTACTATGAAAATGACCCAAGTCATCAAAGAGCTATACAAACCAGAATTAGAGAAATTCAGAAAAGCGACAGAATGCAGGAAAACACTCAGAAAATAAATTTTACAAATAAACTGTTTTAGAAATGAAGGATAAGCTAAAAGGAATAGGAATGAATAGGCACAACAGGTATTGTCTTATAATAAACAGAAAAGACAAAGAAGCAAAGTTTTCAATGAAGACTCAAGAGAAACTGCCAAATACTGAAAACAGGCCAAGACTCAACACAGAAATAATGGGAGCCTCAAAGGAGAAAACTTACAAAAAAGTTTCAAAAGTTGAAAAAACGTAATCAGACCCAAGAATAGCAACATGGCAACCATGGCCAAAACATATTCCAGTAAAAGTATTAGATTTTAAAGAAAGAATCTCGGGGCGCCTGGGTGGCTCAGTTGGTTAAGCGACTGCCTTCGGCTCAGGTCATGATCCCGGAGACCCGGGATCGAGCCCCGCATCAGGCTCCCTGCTCGGCGGGAAGCCTGCTTCTCCCTCTCTCACTCCTCTCTCTCGCTTGTGTTCCCTCTCTCACTGTGTTTCTGTCAAATAAATAAATAAAATCTTTTTTAAAATAAATAAATAAATAAAAAAGAAAGAAAGAAAGAATCTCTTTCAACATTTATATAAAATGACTTAGAGGGAGAGATGACTTTATAAAAGGGAAAAATTCGATCATCATCAGACCTTGACAGTGACATTTTATACCAAAAAAAAGTAACATACTTAAGATATTCAAGGAAAGACATACGAGCCAGTGATACTATATTCCCCAAAATGGCTCATATGCACAAAGGCACAACCTGTCATCAACTATCAATATGTGAGAACTCACTCCCATAAGCCCTCCCTAAGGAATCTACTAGAGAATGAGCTTCAGATCATCAGAATGACTACAGCTGTCAAGTCAGTGGCAAGATGGGCACTAACGACAGCTACTATAGAGATAAGACTAGAGTTAAAAGAGGGGAGGCACAGGGCGCCTGGGTGGCTCTGTCGGTTAAGCATCTGCCTTTGGCTCAGGTTGTGATCAGGGTCCTAGGATGGAGCCCGAGTCAGGTTCCCTGCTCCTCGGGCAATCTGCTTCTCCCTTCCCTCTACAACTGCTCCCCACTCATGCTCACTCTCACTCTCTCTCAAAATAAAGTCTTAAAAAAAAGTGGGGGAGCACATTGTGTAACAGCTATTTGTTCTGACAATAGATATACAGTACGCACAGCACACCTAAACAAGGGGGTCACATGGGGAGAGGATATGCCAAAAATAAATTCTTGTCATTAATCATATTGGAAGTGGTAGTATGATCATTTTCTTTCTGAAACTGCTGTGTATTAGGTGTGGGATAAAACAATTGTGGGATGCTTTAATTCTGTCACCTTCTCTGTCCTTCAGAATAAGGACTCTCAATATGGAATTAGATACAAATATAACATAGGAGCAAAATCCTTATAGTTCACACTATTAACTATATAAATTCATGATTTTTTACACACAGACATAATACACATCCAACTCTGTTAACTGAAAAGGCTTAGACAATGACCCAACTAAGAACAATATGCCTTCCTACTTCCCAGACTGTGGTCTTAAAACACGCTTCTCTACAAGAGAAACTAGGGCTTTGAGGAGAAACGGCTGATTCCAGGTCTGGGACAAAAAATATACAAGCTGAGGGAGCCTGGTGTCTCAGTCTGTTAAGCATCTGTCTTCAGCTGAGGCCATGATCTCAGGATCCTGGGATCAAGCTCCATGTCAGGTTCCTTGTCCCTCCCCCTCTGCTGTTGCTCCCTCTGCTTCTGCATGCTCTCAAGTAGAAGAAAGGAAAGGAAGGAAGGTAAGAAGAGAAGGAAGGAAAGGGAAGAAAGGAGGAAGAAAGAAAAGAAAAGAAGAAAAGAAGAAGTTGGAAGGAAGGAAGGAAGGAAGGAAGGAAGGAAGGAAGGAATATACAGGGGGCGCCTGGGTGGCTCAGTCGTTAGTGTCTGCCTTTGGCTCAGGTCATGATCCCAGAGTCCCCGGATCGAGCCCCACATCTGGCTCCCTGGTCGGCGGGAAGTCTGCTTCTCCCTCTCTCACATCCCCGCCCGCTGTGCTCCCTCTCTGGTTGCATTTTTCTCTATCAAATAAGTAAAATCTTTAAAAAAAAAAAAAATAAGAAAGAAAGAAAATACACAAGATGGGCCAAAAATGTCTTTCCTCAGACAGCAATGAAGGTAACAGCTTTCGATGTGCAAGAAATAGAAAAGACACAGGAATACACTGAATTGCACTTTGAGTAAAGGAGTCAGCAAAATCCACATTGTAAATTACACTACAAGTGGCTCACATTCTTCAATAAGCTTTTAAAAAAAAATAACAGATAGAGGAGAGAACTATGGATTAACAGAGACTCATAAGACATCAAATTTTTTGAAAAGGACAAAACTGAAGTAGAGACTCTAGATACAGACACTTGGGTGATAAAGTGAACAAAGTCAAGAAAGTGGTTACTGAAAGTCGAGACGGTAACCACTACTCTGGCAAAGGAAGAGGTACATGGAGAGCCTTTTGGCTGGCTGGCTCAGTTCAATCTCTTGGCCTGAGTGAGTGGTGGTTATGAGGTATTCTAATAGTCATTTACTGAGCTGCACATTCGTTTGTGTGGTTTTCTCTATTTAATTTTGTATTTAAAAGGTTTTAAAAAGACTTGAAGAAAATACGGCAAAATGATTATAATTAGTTCTGCATGCTTGTGTAAAAGCATCTATTAGTTCTGAGTTTTTCTCTTCGTTTTTTAAATACTGCAAATTTAAAGAATTTAAGCAGTTCCATTGGAACTGGGGGTAAGAAGAGCACTTGTGCATGTATTATTTTTACAATTTGTCCCCACCCATGAAAAGTTGTTCCTAATTATCCCAGACTTCCAAAAAATGGCAATACTCTCTTTCCAACAAAAATGATTGGCAATTGTTGAAAAAACAAAACACACACACAAAAACCACCACTAGAAACAAAAAATGCAAGAAATGAAAGAAAATGATAAGTCTCTCCCCTTTCTACTTCATAACTCCTAAAGACTGACCCAAATTATAGAGGTACTCATAGCTTGGGAGGTTGTAGCCAACAATGTAATGGGTCTTCCACCCGCCAAACAAAGGGAAGCGAGGCCGGATTTCCATCTCTACAGAGTCATCCAAAATAAGGAGGTGGCTGGTGGAAACATTGCCAATCTCGTCCCGGTAGTAAACATCCTGGGCAGCGGCAGGGAGGATGGTCTGCAAGAGAGAGGACATGCCTTCTAAGCCCCCTAAAACTTACTCACAGGAGACGATCCTAAGGACGAAAAAGAATTCCTGCATCAAGAGCCTCCCCATAGCACTATTTAATTAAAACAGTTCCCAAACTAGGAACGTAAAAAGAAGTCTAACTAGCCCCCCGCCATAGCTTCAAAATTTCCAGATACTGCATCTATTTCCCCAGCACGGTAGGTAAATAGCTAATCCTCTTAAAAAATAAATAATGAAGACAATCAAAAATACCTTTACGAATACTTAAGGATTAATACAAAGATAAACATAATCTCTAAGCTACTCTGGATGGAGAGAACTAAAAATGGGAGAAATTACATCGAATTACTAGGTGGTAGGGTTATGGAGGGTTTTCTCCATCTCCTATTCTTTACTACAGCTTCCAAATCTGTAACAATATTTTCATAATCAGGAAGAAATAATTCTAACACTTCATCCACATAATAAGCCCTTCTACAGTACGAAGGACAGATGACCCTTGGACAACATGGGTTTCAACTGCATGAGTTCACCTATAGGTATCGCTTTATCAGCAAATACAGTAAATACTGTAAATGTTATTTTCTCTTAGAATTTTCTTAACGCATTTTTTCTTATTTTAAGAATACAGTACATAATCTATACAATATACCAAATATGTGACAATGGACTGTTTATGTTAATAGTACGGCTTCCAGAAAACCAGAGAATATTAGCGGTTACATTTTCAGACTCAAAAGTTATATGCGGATTTTCAACTGTGCAGGGTGCCAGTGCCCCAAACTCTGTTTTTCAAGGGGATTTTCAACTGAACACGTTTTCAGTTTCTGACCACCCGTGAAAATACAAGATTTCATTTATTAAGACTAAAAACAGGGGCGCCTGGGTGGCTCAGTTGGTTAAGCGACTGCCTTCGGCTCAGGCCATGATCCCGAGACTGCAGATCGAGTCCCACATCGGGCTCCCTGCTCGGCAGGAAGCCTGCTTCTCCCTCTTTCACTCCCCTTGCTTGTGTTCCCTCTCTGGCTGTGTTTCTGTTAAATAAATAAAATCTTTAAAAAAAAAAAAAGACTAAAAACATACAAAACATCATGTACAATATGATCAATTATCTTTTAAAAAGAGCATTATAAAAGAAAGAGGAAATACTAAAATATGAGCAATACCAATTCTGGGTGATGGTCTAATCTTTCCTTTGTCTATTATTCAAATCTTCTTTTTTTTTTTTTTTTCAAATCTTCTTTTAAAAACATGGCCTACTTTGGGGCACCTGGTTTGCCCAGTCGGTGCAGCATGTGACTCTTGATCTCAGCGTTGTGAGTGCAAGCCCCATGGTAGGTGGAGAGATTACTTAAAAATAAAATCTCTTTTTAAAAGTAAAAATGGCCTACTTCTACAAATGGGGGCATTTTTTTTTTTTTTTTAGATTCTTCCTGTTGGTTCTAACCCTGTGAACTAAACTACCTGAACACCAATTGATCCTAAACAATGCTCCATATTTAGATGCTTTCAAAAAGCCAAAGGGCATTATGTGATAAAATGGTACTTTCTCCCAATGTCCACGTTGTACACCCTGTACCTTAAATGAGCGAATGGAGGCTATTCCACTATCTGGCTGTCTCTGGTAATCGTAGCGTGAAAAAGGTCCCTTCAGCACAGCCCCGGTGTGTTTCAAATCCACATTTTCTTCTACGGCAATGTTACCCCAGTGAGAGACCTCGATGACCCGGGTCATGCTGGTGATCGTCAGGAAAGGGCTGTTGTTCTCATAATGTACTTTAAAAGTATCCTGGAGAGAAAGGAAACACATAGCTCCAAGTTTGGGCGACAGATGAATCAACACTAGTTTCAAATACACTGGAGACAATCAGTACAGCAGCAACAGCACGGCTCGATCATGGACACGCTATGCTTACTGGAACTTTTTAGTGGCGTGTGGAAATAAATATTCATGATGTATTACTAAATGGAAAAACAGGCTACACAAAATTGTTTTAGGTTCCAACATTAAGTATTGTTTGTATTTTAAAAACAAGAACTTCTACATGCCACTTATCTTATAGCCACCATAGGAGTAAAAGAACAAAAAGAACCTGAAATGAAACAAGGGAGAATCCCAACAGGGGTAGGAAACAGAGTTCTTAAATTGTTTCTCCTTTCTCTTTGTAGTTTTCATTTTTGAAATTTCTAGGATGAGCCTTTCAAATTGCCTTTTGAATAATTTTTGCAATTTTGAAAGAAAATGAAATCTTAAACTATAATAAAAATTCTGACAAGGTATATATATGATCTCATAAAGACATAATGTCCACCCAATGAGCTACCAAATAACCTCAAAACTGAGGATGCATAGCAGTACTGGATTTTTTTTTTTTTTAACACGGAGAAGACTTACCCAGGGACGTTCCCAGAAGAGAGACTTGTTTAGCTAACATGTATGAAGCGAACATAAATATATCGATCAGTCAACTCTTTACGAGGGCTAAACAAATGCATGGTCATTTAATCCTCAAAACCACCCAATGAAGTAAGTACTACTCATCTCATTTTACAAATTAAAAACACCGAGGCCCAGAAGTTTTAACATATTCAAGGTCATAAGGCTAAGTGGCAATACTAGGTCTCTGGGTCCTCAACGTTTTAGCTCTGGCTACGCACTCCTCTGCAGTCGCTTAACCAACTGAGCCACCCAGGCGCCCCTCATGTAATACTTTTTACACGATGTGATTTTCACATTAGAAAGCCCCTATGTTTAGAAAGAAATGACTCACGTACTATTATGTCAAAATTGGTTGTCAACTGGCATCAAATTTTCCTCTGTAGTGTTTCATGAGCATTTAATTAATTTAAAATGGAGGAAGAAAGTCCATAATCCAGAATATTCAAAATTTTAGAAGTGTATGTAAGAGAGAGACAAATTTCCATTCCCAATATGAACTGAATCACTCAGTTTTAAATAAGGAAAAGAAATAAATATGCAGATGGAGGAAACACAACTCATGGGACGCCTGGGTGGTTCAGTTAAACATCTGCCTTCGGCTCAGGTCATGATCCCAGGGTCCCAGAATCAAGTCCCACATCGGGCTCCCTGCTCAGTGGGAAGCCTGCTTCTCCCTCTCCCACTCCGCCTGCTTGTGTTCACTCTCTAGCTGTGTTTCTCTCTGTCAAATCAATAAATAAAATAATTTAAATAAAAATAAAATATTACAGCAGAGAAAAAAAAAAGAGTGCTGGTAACTGTGGTAATATTCTGATACCCACGGAGTCAAAGCAATAGGTATATGGGAATTTATCACATTACTCTCTATACTCCTGTGTATGTTTGAACTTTTGCATTACAAGTTTTTTTAAAGCCTTGATTACAGGGCGTCTGGGTGGCTCAGAGGGTTAAGCCTCTGCCTTCGGCTCGGGTCATGATCTCAGGGTCCTGGGATCAAGACCCACATCGGGCTCTCTACTCCATGAGGAGTCTGCTGCTTCCCCCTCGTTCTCTGCCTGCCTCTCTGCCTATTTGTGATCTCTCTCTGTGTCAAATAAATAAATATCTTTAAAAATAAATAAATAAAGCCTTGATTGCTCCCTCTCCACTTAAGGCGCAACTCCTAGGCTCAGGGACGCAGCTGGCTTCACCCCAGCCAGCAGAGCACCTGGTCGGTCTCCCTTCCCCAGGCCTCTACCAACAATGCCTCCAACCCCCAACCCGCACTCCAACCCTCCAAACACTACCTCCTTTTTCCCATTATTCTTTTTTACTGTGAGTATATTTGCCAGAATTGTGCTACATACAACTTGCCCATCCTCCCTGGAAGCTAATTTATTTGTAAGCTAGTCTTGGAGGAGTCACTGAGTATTACCGGTTGTTTCGTCGTCTATAGCTAGAAAAAAAAACTTTTTTTTAAACCATGTTTTTAACTCTGATTCACTGCCTAGGAAATAAGATGGTGGGTCAGCAAGTTGTTCTTCCCTTCCCTAATCCCCTTCTCCTCCACCTTGCTTACATGTAAAAAGCTAATGCCTCTAAGCTCACATTTTATTTAATCTGATAGGAGCTCTGTTAGTATAAGACTGAGCCCTTTCATCCAGAAGACCTGTATCCCCTAAGAGTAAACTGGAGAAGAAGGGACATGGCATACTCTGCCCAGCTGGTCTCCTCCATCTGGCATATGTGCCCATAAGCTGTTTGAGAGCTCACTTCATCTGCGGGCCAAGACTTCCCTGTGCAGAGGGTTGTCCTGGCCCACCTTCTTGGCACAGACCCTTCTGTCCCTCCTGAATTAGGGGTTCAATATTAGGAAACCTCCTGCAGTACCTGCAGAAGAACTCCATTTCCTTCAACCTAGACTTTACCTGTAATCTACAAATTTGCTCACTTCCTACCTACCTCAGTACTTTTGTTTCTCAGCGCGTACAGAACTTGGGAAGGGGAGAAAAGGACTGCTGTTTGTGGGATTCCCTCAGAGAGCTCAGCAACCTCCAGTTATCACTGTCATTGGCTACTGTTAGGCTTCGACAGGTCCTGAATGCTGATGCTGTCATTCAACTCAGCTCATGTGTCAGATGCTTCAAAAATCCAAGTCATGAAGTTTATGAGGTTCATCTGTTATGTTTTTCCTTACTCGAGCCCTTCTTAAAAATCTTCCTACATTTCCTAGCCTCTAGTTGTACTCCCAAAATGAGAACAGTGACCCCCATGGAGTTATTTCACAACAGGTTAAAGTATTTGGGGATGATCTTAAAAATGCCTTCAGCGGCGCCTGGGTGGCTCAGTTGGTTAAGCGACTGCCTTCGGCTCAGGTCATGATCCCGGAGACCTGGGATCTAGCCCCACATCGGGCTCCCTGCTTGGCAGGGGGGCCCGCTTCTCCCTCTCTCACTCCCCCTGCTTGTGTTCCCTCTCTGGCTGTGTTTCTCTCTGTCAAATAAATAAATAAAAATCTTTAAAAAAAAAAATGCTTTCAGATTTATACCCGTATCACAGTGCCAAGCCCGTCCACGAGCGGCACTCCAGAAGATGTTCTCTCAAGGAGGCAGGGACAGACTGGACTCCACACGAGCCTACCTGACTATAAGCAGGGATGTCTCTGAAAGGTCCATAATCCAGGAGGTCCTCGGAGCGCGTGGGGTTCCCCAACTTGGTGTAGCTCTCTACATTTCGGGAGGCAAGCTTCACACGCATCGTCTGTGTCTTCGTTGGATAGGGAGAGTAGAAATAATGGTTCCCCTCAAACACAACAAACTGCTTCTCTGACTGGGTGATCTGGGTTGGGTACGGCTGAAGCACGTGGGTATAGACTGTTTCCACAATGACTGAGACCTTGGCCCCAGGATCGAGAGCAACTGGGAGCTTGACTGTGAAGAATGTCCCACTGCAGGAAGAGCAAGGCAAGGAAATGAGGGCATGAAGGGAACCGAAAACAGAAGCAGCAACTCAAAAGTTACAGCAACACTTTGTATCCAAGACGAAAGCAGTTACCTTTAAGAGATTGCCTTTAACCTAATTTAAGCCTTTTTTTTTTTTTTAAGATTTTATTTATTTGACAGAGAGAAACACAGCCAGAGAGGGAACACAAGCAGGGGGAGTGAGAGAGGGAGAAGCAGGCTTCCTGCCGAGCAGACAGCCCGATGTGGGACTTGATCCCGGGTCTCCGGGATCGTGACCTGAGCAGAAGGCAGTCGCTTAACCAACTGAGCCACCCAGGCGCCCCTAATTTACGCCTTTTAAGAAAAACATCTGGGTATACACTTCACAGCTGTTGATAAGAAAGTAAAAGTATAGTGGTGCCTGGGTGGCTCAACTGGCTGAGCATCAGACTCTCGGTTTCGGCTCAGGTCATGATCTCAGGGTCGTGAGACTGAGCCCTGCGTCCGGGTCTGCACTCAGCAAGGAGTCTGCTTGAGATTCTCTTCCTCTCCCTCTGCCCTCCCTGCCCCTGTTCACTTATGTGAACTCTCTCGCTCTCTAAAACAAATAAATCTTTTAAAAAAAGAAAAAGAAATATCAATTCTCATTGCAACTCGGAAGCAGCAGGTAATGAAGGCATCTGATTGATAAAAGGCTGGGCAGACAACCCAGAGCTGACAGTACTGCTAAGCACATTTTTTTTATGGATCAGAACAAAGACATGTAAGTTATCAAGTTATGGTTGCAGGATAAATGACTTGTTTAATGCTGCCATTAAGCTTTATGCAGACAAATTAATAAATTTAAATTTATCCCATTTATACACTCACAGAAACTTATGTATAAATGGGCATATAGATAAAGAAAACAACAGTTGAAAAATTCAAAACTAATGAGAAAAAATTTCTTTAAATTTTGCCAAGCAAACAAAACAAAACAAAACTCTGCCAAGCAGGGAAACCAAATTTAACACTTTCTGAATCATGTGGGGACCAACAGCTCTAAGGCTCGAAGGTTTCCTGGTCAAGAATCAAATATTTTATTTCCTGGGCGCCTGGGTAGCTCAGAGAGTTAAAGCCTCTGCCTTTGGCTCAGGTCATGATCCCAGGGTCATGGGATTGAGCCCAAATCAGGCTCTCCTCAGTGGGGAGCCTGCTTCCTCCCCTCTCTCTGCCTGCCTCTCTGCCTACCTATGATCTCTCTCTCTGTCAAATAAATAAATAAAATCTTTAAAATACATATATTTTATTTCTTTTTATGATAAAATACAGCTTAAGTTAACACTGTCTGCCTCAGCAAACAGGATTTTTTAGCCTTAGTATTGCCGACATTCGTGAGCGGCTAATTTCCTGCTGGGAAGAGAGACCCATCCTGGGCATTTGTACAATGTTTAGGGGCATTCCTGGCCTCTACCCACAAGATGTCAGCTGCACCCCTCGACTGTCACTAAAAACGTCTCCAGACATCGCCAAATGTCTGGGCGGAACAGGGGCAGGACGCAACTGCTCCCTCCTCCAGTTAAGAATCACTGAGGTTGGGGCACCTGGGTGGCTCAGTTGGTTAAGCGACTGCCTTCGGCTCAGGTCATGATCCGGGAGATCCGGGATCGAGCCCCACATCGGGATTCCTGCTCAGCGGGAAGCCTGCTTCTCCCTCTCAGTCCCCCTGCTTGTGTTCCCTCCCTGGCTGTGTTTCTCTCTGTCAAATAAATAAATAAAATCTTAAAAAAAAAAAAAAAAAGAATCACTGAGGCTAAAAACATTTCTTCCTCCCATATCACTCATTCAACAAATATTTCAATGCCTAATAAATACCATGCAAAATACTAGTAACTGTTGAAGCTTGGTGATGAGATATATGGGGAGTCTTTATTCAGTTTTTCCTGCTCTTTAAGCGTTTTGGAAAATACCCTTAACAAAGTGTTTCACAGTACCTAGTAAGTGCCAGGCCCCACACTAGGGGCTGAGGTTAAAGCAGAGAACAAGGATAAGTCCAGCCCTAGGCTTCAGAGAGCTCAGCCTTACTCCCTCAAAGAAGCATCCTGTTCAATGCCCTCAAAGCTCAAGAGGGCAGGAAGAGAATGGCAGCCAACAGCAGGCAGGAGCTATTTACTCAAAAAGCTTGCAGTTGGGGTGCCTGGGTGGCTCAGTTGGTTAAGCAACTGCCTTCAGCTCAGGTCATGATCCTGGAGTCCCGGGATTGAGTCCCACATCATGCTCCGTGCTCCGCAGGAAGCCTGCTTCTCCCTCTCTCATTCCCCCTGCTTATATTCCCTCTCTGGCTGTGTTTCTCTGTGTCAAATAAATAAAATCTTAAAAAAAAAAAAGCTTGCAGTTCTCACACACCATACTGGTTCTCCATCCACTGTTTGGGGATCCCTATCCCCACATACCAGACCTGGTACGGAAAGTAGCTACCTTCCCTTAAAACAGACTGCCACCGTGAGGGGAATTTTAGCACTAGTAATCAGAAAAGACATAAATGGGGGCGCCTGGGTGGCTCAGTTGGTTAAGCAACTGCCTTCGGCTCAGGTCATGATCCCGGAGACCTGGGATCGAGTCCCACATCGGGCTCCCTGCTCAGCAAGAAGCCTGCTTCTCCCTCTCTCTCCCCCTGCTTGTGTTCCCTCTCTGGTTGTGTTTCTCTCTGTCAAATAAATAAAATCTTTAAAAAAAAAAAAAGAGGGGGGGGCGCCTGGGTGGCTCAGTTGGTTAAGCAACTGCCTTTGGCTCAGGTCATGATCCCAGGGACCGGGGATCGAGCCCCGCATTGGGCTTCCTGCTCAGTGGGAAGCCTGCTTCTCCCTCTCTTGCTGTGTTTCTCTGTCAAATAAATAAGTAAAAATCTTTAAAAAAGAAAAAAAAAAAAGGACATAAATGGATCCAGAATACATTAGAGCCTGCTGCTTACTTGCCACACAACATTAACTGAAACAGCCTCTAAAACACCAGGTACTTCCTCAGCAACTCCCCTACCTTATGATTCCAACCCATAGGATAACCTATAACAAGAAGACGAAGGATATACAGATATTTGACTGGTTGCTTACCTTTTACCCTTAATTTTGGTTTCTCGTACTTCCAAATTGTTTTCTTCCTCATCTTCTCCCTTCACCTGTAAGAGGACAAAAGAGGCTATTCTTTTAATTATGTCTTTCAGCCTCTAAATTGCATCAACAGTTAACCAGCTGCCTTTGAACATCCAAAGGAAGTCAATCCACAAGAACTTTTTAAAGACAACTCTGGTTAACAATTTTTTTTTCCATATGAAGCATAAGATCATTGTCAAAGACTTACTTCCGCACTGAATAAGTTGCATAGTAAGCTCTATAAATACATAACATTTTCCTGAATGATCAAATACATATATATATATAAATAAGAATTACTTACACTTTATGTTTCCCCATACAACGGTCATGTTTTTTTCTCCTTTATATTCAAATACACATTTGCATTGAAAATAAAGAGTATTTTTTACTATTGTACTAAAAAAGTCTCACATGTGGCCAAGACTGGTTCCACCTGCATGAAAGTTAACGGTGGCGTAAGTCCAACAGCCACTGCTTGTCACACTCCCTTATGCTCATCCTTCATTGCAAAAAGATGTAGAACCAGAAAGAGCTGAAGGCAGGCTGCAGGGTCTGTGTGAGAGAGGGTAGACACCCTGAACCATGAGACAGTGGAGCAGACTCTAAGAAAAAAAACTAATACACACTGTTGATTTCTTTGCCAATCCAAACTCTGCTAAAAGGGGACAAAAAAAGTAAAACTATTTTCTGGACTGATGCACTTGTTCCCAATAGAGCACAAAGAACTATAATGAGGAAGACGCTATTTTTAATATTTTAAAATGTCTAAAAGTGAGCGCCTGGCTGGTTGAGTCAACAGAACATGCAACTCTTCCATGTAAGTTCCAGCCCCACGTTGGGCATAGGAATTACTTAAAAATAAAATCCTTGGTGGGGCGCCTGGGTGGCTCAGTTGGTTGAGCAACTGCCTTCAGCTCAGGTCATGATCCTGGAGACCGGGGATTGAGTCCCACATCGGGCTCCCTGCTCGGCAGGAAGCCTGCTTCTCCCTCTCTCACTCCCCTTGCTTGTGTTCCCTCTCTCATGGTCTCTCTCTCTCTAAATCAGTAAAATCTTTCAAAAAAAATGTTTTAATAAAAATAAATAAATGCCTGAAAGTAATCATACAATCATCCTCAATAAAGCTGCACAGGCTAATATAAACAAGCTTCATCACTTTGACTGGAATCTTATCACAATATAACATTATTTTTTTTTAATATTTTATTTATTTATTTGATAGAAACACAGCAAGAGAGGGAGGCGCCCCACAATATAACATTCTAATGTACAGTAGAATCTTTCAAAAAAAATGTTTTAATAAAAATAAATAAATGCCTGAAAGTAATCATACAATCATCCTCAATAAAGCTGCACAGGCTAATATAAACAAGCTTCATCACTTTGACTGGAATCTTATCACAATATAACATTATTTTTTTTTAATATTTTATTTATTTATTTGATAGAAACACAGCAAGAGAGGGAAGCGCCCCACAATATAACATTCTAATGTACAGGCACTTATCACCGGTTACATGTTGATTTGTCTTAATAAGAGGTATTAATTAGTAAAAGATCAGAGAGACAAAAGATTTCAAATATAGAATCCACATTAGAGGAAAAGTGGCTCAGTCCGTTAAGCGTCTATCTTTGGCTCAGGTCCAGATCCCAGCATCTTGGGGTCCAACCCCACATCAGGGTCCCTGCTCAGCGGGGAGTTTGCTTCTCTCTCTGCCCCTCCCTTTGTTTGTGCTTCCTCTATCTCAAATAATCAAATAATAATCTTAAGAGAAACCCACTGAGACAACTTCCAGCAACCTATCCTCTTTGCTAAGTCTAACAGCCATTTTCGTTTCCCATTGAGACAGGGGTGTAAAGGAGTACATATATCCATTTAACCCATCTCTCTCGTGGGACTATAAAATTAACAAATGCTTTTGAATAAATCTGGTGATGTGGTACAGGTCTTACATCCCAATACAACCCTACTTCAGAGCCACATACGCCAAAAGAGCCGCAATGGGGTCCAGTGAAGAGTACACAAAGTCTAAAACTAACCTAAGCCACCATCCACTCATCGCTCTAAGAACTGACACGAGGTTTAAACAACTTAACTGCACTACTCAGCTGCAGTAAGCCTACACCTCAAAGGGCCATTATGAGGGTTACAGAGGATGTACTTAGAACACCTACCACAACACCCAACACAAGTAGATTGCAAATAGGACATGTCTGCAGTAATCTAGCTTTCTCTAGTATGAGGGCAAAGAGCTTCTGCTGCTATCTTGTTAACCTGTAGCAACCTCAATACATCAAAACTAATTTTTTGAGGGTTTTTTGTTTTTTTTAATTTATTTATTTAACAGAGAGAGAAGAGAGCACAAGTAGGGGGAGCAGCAGGCAGGGGAAGAGGGAGAAGCAGGCTCCCCGCTGAGCAGAGGATGTGGGACTCTGGGATCATGTCCTGAGCCCGAAGGCAGAGGCTTGGAAGGCAGAGGCTTGAGGGACTGAGCCACCCAGGCGCCCCCAGAACTAGTTTTTATAAAAGAATGGGATTTAACACCAAAACAATCAAAAGTGGCAGCACACATTTAAATGAAGTTTTGATTCGTCTTTACACAAACCTTTGAATAAAACTGTGCATTACATCAAAGACAAGAAACGAAAAGGAAGAGAAATCGTTTCAGAAGTATAATCTCTATAAACCCAACTTTATAGCTCCAGATTCAGTCACAGAGTAAGAGATACTTAGAAGAACTACGACACTGTAATGACTAGTCTCCTCTCAATAAATAATTGGGTAATCACTTAATGGACGTTACTTAATGAAAATAGTAATAAAAAGCAAACCTATGAATATGTAAGCCAAAGTTTTCTTTCCTTTAGAGTTGTAAAAGTGTTCACTGAAATGCTGGGAAAGTACATAAAACAAACTTCCAAGCCATATACCGCTGAAGTGCAAGAACCAGAGCCGGTAGAGGGAGGGGTATGATTCGGGCTTGACCTTTCTGTACAGTTTTATTACCTACATGACTTCTTAAACCAACCTTAAGGAGAGGAACAAAATTTAAAAAACGTCGTTAGCAACCTTAAGTATATTACACTAGCAGCGATTTCAAATTACAAGCTGGAAAGTACACAACGTTCCATTTCTGATTGTACTGGAGACCGCTAGAAAGCAGCACCAAGCACGAGCCAGACATTGAAAGGATGGCATGATATTCATTTGGGCTGCTCGTTTCTTCGTCCTCCCGTTGGGCTCCGGCGTCCAGTCGCGGGAAACGAGTTTGGTGGGCC
Organism: Spilogale gracilis; assembly: GCA_004023965.1. Taxonomy (NCBI): domain Eukaryota; kingdom Metazoa; phylum Chordata; class Mammalia; order Carnivora; family Mephitidae; genus Spilogale; species Spilogale gracilis. The sequence goes on from PITA01007974.1 coordinate 71,818, forward strand.
TTCGCGGAGACGGCTCCTCCCCTGGCTTCCCCACGCAGGGCGGGGGACAGGGGAGCTCGCTCCGCCCGCGGGCCCGGGAACGGTCCCCCCGCGGGGAGCTGGGGGCCGCTATCACGCCGCGGCCCACGTGGGCGGCGGCCTCGCCCCAGCAGGCTTAAGCTGACGTGTCCACCGCGGCGGCCCGGCCCGCGCGTGCCGACCCCCGCCGCTCGCCCGCACTCACCTGCACGCCCAGGTGCGCCAGTCGGGCCTCGAGCTCGGGCTCCAGGGCCAGGAGGAAGGAAGCAGCGCGGGACGTGGAGCCGCCGCCCGGGTGCACCAGGACCACCTCTGCCGTCACCTTGGCCAGGTGGCTGCTGAGGTCCACCGTGCGCTTCACGTCCTCGTTGACCAGCAGAGGCGCCTCCGGGGAGGCGCTACCCGGCGCCGGGGCCCAGGCCCCGAACAGCAGAAACAGGAGGAAGCGGGCGGTGGGCGCCTCCATGACCGGGACGAGCTGAGCCACAGGCCGCGCCGAGCGCCGCCGCCGCCCCGCCTCCGGCCACGGTGCAGCCGCTCATTGGGCCCGGGCTGGCGCCACAAGATGGCGGCGCCCAAGGACGAAGGACCCCATCTCCAGGGCAACGGGTCGCCCGCTGGACGCCCGACTACACGATCCTTTGCCCTGGCCAATCGGCTTTCCTACCAGTAACAATGGCTTTCTAACTGGGTGTGGGGCATAAACAATAAATCTTGGAACGCTGAAAAAATAAAATAAATTATTATTTTTAAAAATGGCTTTCTACTCCTTAAGACAGTAAAATTTACTTCAAACGGAGAAAGTAAAGACTTAGGCAAAAGTTTAAATAAAAGTAGGCTATCTGCCCAGTCTCAAAGCAGCTCCCCTAAAATATTTAGTAATTAGAGAAAAAGAAATAATAAATCTACCGTGAAGGATTCTAGCAACCACTACCTTAACCAAACGATTAAGGTTAAATTCACCAATTATAAGACATAATGACATCATGTACCCGCTGATCTGATACACCCAGAAGGGCACCTCACTTCTGTGGTATTGTCACGGAACTGCTGAAAATGCACAGTATAACCTCAGTGCAACCATAAGAAACATCAGACAAACCAGACGCGCCTTGACTTCAACCCAGTGAAAATCATTTCAGACTTCTGTCCTCCAGAACTGTAGAGATAATAAATTTGTATTGTTCTAAGCCACTAAATTTGTGGTAAATTGTTACAGCAGCAACAAGAAACTACAGAAGGTAATATCGCTGAGGGCAGGAAGTTATCTAGATTGTTCATCCCCAAATCCCAGGGTGTCAACAAACATTGATCGAATGAATATACGAACTTTTCATTATAAATATTATTATCCCTGTTTTATGGATGATTACACTCAAATATCAAAGCTAGTAAATATCAGGTTGTTTAGAAACCCGGACTGACTCAAGGGGTGCCTGGGTGGCTCAGCTGGTTAAGTGACTGCCTTCAACTCAGGTCATGATCCCGGAGACCTGGGATCGAGCCCCACATCGGGCTCCCTGCTTGGCAGGAAGCCTGCTTCTCCCTCTCTCACTCCCCCTGCTTGTGTTCCCTCTCTGGCTGTGTTTCTCTCTGTCAAATAAATGAAATCTTTAAAAAAAAAAAAAAAAGAAAAGAAAAGAAAAAGAAAAAGAAACCTGGACTGACTCTGAACTGGCCCTCTTTCCACTACCCCCACACCCTTGAATAAATTCCCCGAGTCATATCAACAAAAAGAAACAGGGATCCCAATCTAATCCTTATTGCAGAGACATGAAATATAGGTCCAGAGAGAGTACCTTAACCAAAGTCACATAGCTACCCCCAGAGCAGAACTCCGACTGGGAGGCTGATCTCGCAACACCCCATCCAAAATGGCAGAATGGATAGTGTTAAACATTTTAACAGCTATTATTAAAATACAATACAGGGAAGTTGTTTTGGCAGCTGTCTGTTGCAAATCTAAGGGGATCCACCAGATTCCAAATGAACGAACCAATCTGATTTTTTTCCACCAAGTAACAATTACAGCAAAGATATCCCTGAATCATCCTGGAGTTTCAGAACTTCCATTCTCTCTGGGTAACTTCTGCCTTGGTCACAGTTTCCTTCTCCCTCCCTCTCTCTCATTCCTCTTGCTAACAACCACTTAAGTGAGCATACAGCAGATGCTCTAGCCCCAGTCAAGTCTTCAGAGGCTGTAGCCCACCTGACAGCTCCCTCACATGGCTACTGGCGGGTGCTGGAAAGAGACAACAACCAAAACACAAGCCAGGATGTCTCCTGCAATGTGTTGATGCACAATGAGCAAATATTTCAGAATCTTTAAAAGTAAGAAAGTGTTTTATTCTAGCCCAAGTTAGGACAGCAGGCCAGGAAACATGCTCTTCACAGGAAATGTTCCAGAGAATGAACAGTTTTCACAGGGTTAATATATTTTTTTGATCTTGGAAAATATCAAAAGATTATAGATCAGCATATTGGCAAGAATTACAAGTTTTAGCATCAAGGAAGGCAGGGAGTAGGAGCACTGATCAATATATTAAGGACCAGATGGTATTCCTTTCGGCTATTCATTTCCAGAGTAGGTGCACAATGTATGCTTGGTGAGACATAAATCAGGCCTTTGGTTTAAACGAAGTTTACTTACAGTCATACTGATATAGAAAGAAATCTAAAATGGCTTCCCTTATAGATCAGACCTTTAGAGTTTTTTTCCTCCCATCAAATGAAATCTCAGAAATGGCATACCATCATTTCTGGCATATTCTATTGGTGGCAGGCCAACCCAGTACAATGTAGGAAAGGATTATGAAAGGCCATGGTTAGTACCAGGAGACAGAGATAGTTGGGGACCATTATGGAGGTGGGCGACCACAAAGAGTATACAGTGGCAAGTCAGTCTTCATCTTCCGTTCTCTGGGAACCTAGTCACACTCCCAGGCGGCAAGTGCAGCTCTCTCTTCCTTGGTCTCCTTCAAAGATGGTCATAAAAAGGGAGTACGAACTGCATCTGCCCCCCAAAAATATCAATACTGAGTGAACAGTATTGTTTTTCTTACTGTAGAAAATACTGTCCCCCAAATGCTCTGTAAACACTGAGGCCACTGACATCCTCTTCACTCATCCATTCATTCATTCACTCCCCCGAGAAGCATTTGTTGAGCTCTGGGCTGTGTCGCCACCCTACCCATCCAAACGTAGCAGAGAACACTGTGTTGATTAGGAAGAATAAGAGATGTTGGGTAGATAACGAGCAGTCTATGCCACATAACTCCACAATTCTTTTTTTTTTTAAGATTTTATTTATTTATTTGACAGAGAGAAACACAGCTAGAGATGGAACACAAGCAGGAGGAGTGAGAGAGGGAGAAGCAGGCTTCTTGCCGAGCAGAAAGCCCGATGTGGGGCTCGATCCCAGGTCTCCAGGATCATGACCTGAGCTGAAGGCAGTGGCTTAACCAACTGAGCCACCCAGGTGCCCCTCCACAATTCTTTTAAGGAACTTTCATTAGTTCCATTTGGGGAAATAGTCAAAGTCACCAAACACCACTGGCGTCAGAGAGGGAACAAGACCCAATGTAGACCAACTCTCTGCACCAGAAACTTGCATCTTTACTTTTTTTTTTTTAAGATTTTATTTATTTATTTGACAGAGAGAAACACAGCGAGAGAGGGAATACAAGCAGGGGGAGTGAGAGAGGGAGAAGCAGGCTTCCCACTGAGCAGGGAGCCCAATGTGGGGCTCAATCCTGGGACTCTGGGATCACAACCCGAGCCAAAGGCAGACACCCAACGACTGAGCCACCCAGGTGGCCCGAAACTTGGATCTTTAATGAAGCAACTACACTTGATACCTGCTGAACTAATTCACCTCCACTGGCAGTCCTGAAGAGTTGGCCTCGATCCTTCTCTAGTCCCAAACTTTTCAACGTTGGCTGCTTCTGCACCTCCACTGATTCTGCTAGCTACCCCATCAACTTCCAGCATATTCCTTTATTTTTCTCCCAGAAAATCAGCTAGAACAAGTTTCTGATAGATTGGAGGGTGAGGAGAGATGGAGATGTTGGGAAGATAATCACAGGGTTATGCCAAGGACAAATTAGCAGCTGTTCACACTGACGATTCAAGATAACACAGTATAGGGAGGTTGTCCCAATGGATGCCAGCATAGATAGATAGCAGCAAGTACCAATTGATCCCTGGTCTGGCACTAAGCAACGCCCTCCAGCCTACTCTCAGGATTTAGGGCAACCTGGGAAAAGGAGAGAAAAAAAATCCAAATTGACCAAGATTAATTTTTTACCACCCAGAAAAGGGAGATGGAAATAGAAATAAAGATGTGCTATACAAATAAGTATATTTATATTTCTTGCATATCTGTGTTTATAGTACATCAAGAAATTGTGATGGCTTTACCCATACTGTTCCTTCTAACTAAAAGCCCCAACCTCTTTCACTGTTCCCTTTGCTCACTTCTGGCAGATTTTTTTAAAAAGATTTTATTTATTTATTTGACAGAGAGAGACACTACAGTGACAGAGGAAATACAAGCAGGGGGGAGTGGCAGGCAGAAGGAGAAGCAGGCTTCCTGCTGAGCAAGGAGCCCAAAGTGAGACTCGATCCCAGGACTCTGGGATCATGACCTGAGCGAAAGGTAACTGCTTAATGACTGAGCCACCTGGGCACCCCTGGAAGTAGATTTACAATCATCTGAGAGGGCACCTGGGGGGCTCATTTGCTTAAGCATCTGCTTGGGTCATGATCCTGGGGTCTTGGGATTGAGCCCCACATCGGGCTCCCTGCTTGGTGAGAAGCCTACTTCTCCCTCTCCCACTCCTCCTGCCCTGCTTATGTTCCCTCTCTTGCTCTATCTCTCTCTGGCAAACAAATAAATAAAATCCTTAAAAATATGAAATAAGATAAAAGTCTTAAAATAAATAAATAGTAAAAGATTTTTAAAATATATATATAAAAGATTTTTTAAAAGACGTTATTGGGGCACCTGGGTGACTCAGTTAGTTAAGCGACTGCCTTCGGCTCAGGTCATGATCCTGGAGTCTGAGGATCGAGCCCCGCATCAGGCTCCCTGCTCGGTGGGAGGCCTGCTTCTCCCTCTCTCACTCCCCCTGCTTCTGTTCCCTCTCTAGCTGTGTTTCTCTCTGTCAAATAAATAAAATCTTAAAAAAAAAAAGACGTTATTAAGTGAAACAGAGTTGAGGTCAATGGAACACATATAACAGACAGAGGACCTATATCAAAAATATATACAAAAACACAAATTAATGCGAAAAAGACAGCACCGTAGAAGAACAAGCAGAAGAATTTGACCAGGCACTTCCAGAAGAAGAATTGTTCAAACAGCCAATAAGGAGAAAAAAACATGCAATATCATTAATAATTAGGAAAATGTATATTAAAACCACAAGAAGATGCCACTATACACTCTCCAATTGGCAAAACTTTTAGTCTCACAATACCAACTGTTGGTGTGTATGTGGATCAAGGGGAACTCTCATTCCCTGTTACCATCTGGTGTAACCACATAAGAAAACCATCTACCAAAGATAAGCATACCAAATGGTCTAGCAATTCCACTTCCAGATATATATGCTAGAGAAATGTGAGCACACATGCCCCAGATACATAAACAAAAATGTTCATAGAGGGGCGCCTGGGTGGCTCAGTTGGTTAAGCGACTGCCTTTGGCTCAGGTCATGATCCCAGAGACCTGGGATCGAGCCCCACATCGGGCTCCCTGCTCAGCGGGAGGCCTGAAGCTCCCTCTCTCACTCCCCCTGCTTGTGTTCCCCCTCTGGCTGTGTTTGTCTCTGTCAAATAAATAAAATCTTTTTAAAAATTTTTTAAAAATGTTCATAGAGCTTTGTTTATAATGACAAATTGAAAACATCCTTTGTGGTCATCTATCAAGAAGTGAAAAGTAAAGACTTTTGCAAATACTACATCAGTAAAACAACAACAGCAGGAATGGCAAAGTAAGGACCATGAAAATCCCTCTCCTTCATAAATAAAATAAGAACACTGGAAAAATGGTCAAAATCAGTGTTTTGAGACTGAGGAATAAGATGTCCCATCTTCTTGGGATCTAGGCCACATACACATGTAGGGCTACACATATGCCCAAAAAATACCTAAGCAGACTCTCTACTTTCACTTCTGGCTGCTCATGAGGCTGTGTGGAAACAGTAAGGGAAGGATAAAGTGAAGCTGCAAACTGCCTTCATGAGCACTGAAGGTATGCACTGACATGCACACAGAGCCCCTTAACAAAGGTTGGGAGATTTAATCATTCCAGGCATTTAATGAAATCTCTGTTTAATCATTAGCTAACTACTAACCTAACTGATCAGAAACTTCACTGGCCAAAAAAAAAAAAAAGAAAGAAAGAAAGAAAGGAAAGGAAACTTCACTGGCCACAGGGCACCTGGGTGGTTCAGTGGTTGAGCATCTGCCTTCAGCTCAGGTCATGATCCCAGGGTCCTGGGATCAAGCCCCGCATCAGGCTCCCTGCTCAGTGGGAAACCTGCTACTCCCTCTCCCACTCCCCCTGCTTGTGTTGTCTCTCCCACTGTGTCTCTCTCTGTCAAATAAACAAATAAGATCTGGAAGGTAGGAAAGAAGAAAGGAAGGAAGGCAAGGAGAGAGGGAGGGAAGGAGTGAGGGAGGGAGAGAGGGAGGAACTTCACTGGCCACACATGAGAAAGAACAGAGACTTCAGAGATTTCATTCATGAAAGTCACTAAACAAACAAACTGCAACAACAAACAGCAAAAACAAGTCCTGGGGAAGAGGGTCACATTAGATTTACTCAAATGCAGAGTTGCCACATTAGATTTATTAGATTTATTCAATTGTCCAGTTTCTCACAAACATTATGAGGTATGCAAAGAAATAAAGTATGATCCATACATTGAGGGAGGGTAGGGCATAAAGAGAAACTGTACCTAAGGAAATCAAACATTGAACCTGCTAGACAAAGACTGTGAGTCAGTTATTTTTAATACGTTGAAAGAACTAAAGCAAAGTATGAGAACAGGATAAATTCAAAGCGATCCACACCTAGACATATCATGATTAAGCAAACACAAAAAGGCAAACACCAAAAGAGAATCTTGAAAGCAGCAAGAGAGATGATCGACCATGTAAGAGGAATCCTTGATAAGCTGAACAGCGAATTTCTCATCAGAAACCATGGAGACCAGAAAGCAGTGGGATGCCCTCAAAAGGCTAAAAAGAAAAATATTGTCAACCAGGAATTCCTATGAGCAAAATATCCTTCAAAAATGAAAACCATGGGGGCGCCTGGGTGGCTCAGTTGGTTAAGCGACTGCCTTCGGCTCAGGTCATGATCCTGGAGACCCGGGATCGAGCCCCACATTGGGCTTCCTGCTTCTGCAGGATGCCTGCTTCTCCCTCTCTCCGTCCCTCTGCTTGTGTTCCCTCTCTAGCTGTGTTTCTCTCTGCCAAATAAATAAATAAAATCTTTTTTTAAAAAAATGAAAACCATGTGTGCAGGACAGAATGCCAGCATGACATGAGGAGCTCCACTCACCTCCATGGTAAAACTGGTGAAGACTGTAAAAACACAACCATTTAAAGCCTCTGGAAATGGCCATGAAGGCAAAGAACAAATGAAAAAACACCTATTCAACACAATCTATGAGAACTCAGTAAGGAAAGCAAGAATCTGGAGTCTTCTAACCAAGACTGCTACCTCCTACCAACATCAGCAAGGCAGAGACCCAACACCAGGCCACTGCAGCCAAGAACAAAGAGCGCCCTCTCCTTCAAGCTCCCAGTCAGAGGGTTTTCCTTTGGGAGGGGCAGGGCAGCATTTCTCATCTTGCACCTAGCTGCCTGATGTTCAGTCTAAGACCTGGAGGGGACATTACTATTTTCCTTACAGAAATGAGAAAGGATTATAAAGGAATAATATAACTATTTGTACACAAACAAAATAGATAAAATAAATTCCTGGAAAGACACAAATTACCAGAACTGACTCACAGTGATATAGACAATCCAGGAAATCCAGGAGTGCCTGGGTGGTTCAGTTGGTTGAGAATCCGACTCTTGGTATCAGCTCAGGTCATGATCTTAGGGTCACGAGATGGAGCCCTGCGTCAGGCTCTACACTGGGTCCACAGGAGGCTGCTTAAGACTCTCACCCTCCCTCTGGTCCTCCCCTCACTGGTACACACTCTTTTGCTCTCTCTAAAATAAATAAAACCTTTATAAAAAAAAAGATGAAATAGTCTAAATAGACCTATATAAGTTTTCAAATTAGTAACTTGAAAAACTACTCATAATGAAAAGCCCAGGGGAGAAGGCTTCACTGGTGAATTCTACCAAACACTAAAGAATAATTAATACTGATTTTTCACAAACTCTTCTCAAAAACAAAAGAGGAAGGAGCACATCCCAACCCATTTTATGAGGTGTTACACTAACAACAAAACTAGACAAAGACATCACAAGAGAAGAAAACTACAGACCAATATATTATATAAATATGGATGTAAATGTTCTTCTCAGCAACATATTAGCAAACAAAAGCAAGCGACATATAAAAAGAATTATACACCATGATCAAATGGGCTTTTTCCAAGAGTGAAAGTTTGGCATGGGACACTGTATCAAAAACTAATGATGTGGGGCACCTGGGTGGCTCAGTTGGTTAGGCGACTGCCTTCGGCTCAGGTCGTGATCCTGGAGACCCGAGATAGAGTCCCACATGAGGCTCCCTGCTAGGCGGGAAGCCTGCTTCTCCCTCTCTCACTCCCCCTGCTTGTGTTCCCTCTCTGGCTGTGTTTCTCTCTGTCAAATAAACAAAATCTTTAAAAAAAAAAAAAACTAATGATGTACTGTATGGTCACTAAAGTAACATAATAAAATAAAAACATAGGAAGCAAAAAAAGGAAAAAAAACAAAGGAAGCAAAAATAAGTAAATGCTTATAACCTTAAAAAAAAGAATGAAAGTTTGGTTTAATATACAAAAATCAATGAATGAAATAACAATAAAAATGCAAGAGAAATTAAGACTTTTCTAGATAAATAAAAATGAAGAGAATTTGTCATTAGCAGACCCATACTACAAGAAATGCTAAAGGGAATGTTTTGGGCTAAAATGAAATGACACTGGTGAGTAATTCAATCCCAAATGAAAAAACAAAGAACACCAATAAAAGTAACTACGTGGGTAAATATAAAAGACAACATAAATGTCCTTTTTGCTTGTAGCTCTTTTTTCCCCTCTGTAAGACAACTACATAAAGCAATAATTGTCCATATTAGGTGGATAAAAGTGCAAAGGTCTGATGTCCCTGTTTGTTTTGACATGTGACTGCATGAAAATCATTTTTAAGTTTAAGGATGATATCGTAGGGACGATACTGTAGGGGCATTCAACTCTTGATTTCAGTTCAGGTCTTGATCTCAGGGTCGTGCGTTCAAAACCTGCATTGGGCTCCGTCCTATGTGTGGAGCCTATTAAAAAAAAAAAAGAGGACAATATCGTATGATTTTAATGTGTTAGATAATCCTAGAAAAATAAGAAAAGGTTTCCTTACTTCATTTCTCCCACAAGATAATAACATTTGTACATTTGCACCCCTACGTGAACAAACCTTGTGTATTTCCCAAGGACAGAAACATCACCTCCTCTAGGCAGTGGATTCTCACCCAGGAGGAGGAGGAGGAGGATGTGATGATGAAGAAGAAAATTGTGACTTGCCCTTAACCAAGTGGTAAATACATCCCTGCTGAGGTGCTAACTAATAATCAGTGTGGAAACTGATAAAAGATATGAAAGTATTTTTGCACTTTAAAGAGAGGTCTCCCGAAGACCTGGAATGCATCCAATTTCCAGAAACAGGAAGCTATCCTAATGAAATTGGAGGTGGTCTGATTGATGGTTTGAAGCAGATAGAGCACGGAATTTTATCTAAAGATTCCTAAAATCACTATTTATTTGCAATGTCTTACTGAGGAAATAGGTGCTGTGAGTCTTGGAAGTGTGACTACCCAAGAGATCTAGTTTTCCTCCTTCTTACGAAGACCCTGATAAGTAGGACCCCTGCAAGAAAAGCCGGGCTGCCAGATTCCTGAGACAGAGCCAGAATCGCCTCCCAGAGCCTGCCCAACCTCAGTCAAGTTCCTGACTGAGAGCTGCTGGCTGGCTGGTACAAGAACACCATCACCATGACCACTCATCACCAGCCCCAGGTAAGGAACAAGGCTTGTTGGGCTGACTTCTTCATGATGGGCCTATGAACTATGCTTCTCTGGTAATGTCTTCATAACTACCTCTGTCTGTTTCACAAACCACCTGGGCATAACACAAATCATGTCTCTGGCCTTGCTTAGCTTAGTAGGGGTGTTCATTCCTCATCTACTCCATGGTTGGCACCTCTAGAGAGAAGTTTCTTTAGCTCTTATCAACAATGTCTTGACCCAATATACCACAATGCTCCTGTTGTCCTTTACCACTTTGATTTCTCCCTGCTCAGGAAGATCCTTCATTCTGTGTGGATCCTGGGCAGCTAAGGGGCCATCCTGGTGATGGGGTACCTGGAGACCATGCTGTTCTCCATCACCACCACAACCAAGGTCATGCCCTCCAACTCATTCAGTGCCACCATGCAGAACAGCCCATTCTCCTTGGTTGGTGTCCTGCCAGCTACATGGTTCTTATAAGCAGCCGGAGCCTGATGATCATCTCCTCCCTACCCACGACAGCAGCAGACAGTGCCTTCGGCTACTTCTTCATAGCCGATGTGGTCACCCTGCCGACCACCCTATTTCCTGGCCCTGTCCAGGCTAGAGTTCTGCCACCAACCACAGGACCAGAGCAGCAAGGTGCACCACACGGAGGCAGAGAGGATGAGCTATTCAGCCCTCAGCCCACAGCCTTCCTCCAAGATCCCTCAGCTGGTTCTTGGAAACATCACAATCTTGGTTCCCATGCATCTGCTTTGTCTTCCCCGGTACAGATGAGGTGTCCCCACCAGATCCTCCAAGATAAGGCCCTGTTTTGAGGGCATCAGCCCTAGGGAAAATTACTTTATTCCTCTGTCATGTTCCTTGACTTTTTTTTTTTTTAAAGATTTTATTTATTTGACAGCGAGAAACACAGCCAGAGAAGGAACACAAGCAGGGGGAGTGAGAGAGGGAGAAGCAGGCCTCCTGCCGAGCAGGAAGCCCGATGTGGGACTCGATCCCGGATCTGGGATCATGACCTGAGCCGAAGGCAGTCGCCCAACCAATTGAGCCACCCAGGCGCCCCGCTTGACTTTTTTTAAGATTTTATTTATCTATTTATTTATTTGAGAGACACAAAGATAGCAACAGAAATAATGAGAGCGGCAGGAGATGAGAGAGAGAGGGGATAATGAGTGGAGAGGAGACAGAGATGCTGCCCCCTGAGCAGAGAATCCAAGTTTGGGCTTAATTTCAGGACCCTGAGATCATAACCTGAGCTGAAGGCAAATGTTTAACAGACTGAACCTCCCAGATGCCCCCATTCCTTGACTTTTAACATCTCTGACTGATTGGGCCGCAACCTCGTGGCTATGTGCAACTGGCCACGGAGGACCAGCTTACTGCTGGCTCGAGTGGTATTCCTGCAATGGATCTTTCTGTGTACAATGTGACTGTGAGGCACACCTACCGGGACCTTCCAGCACACGGGGTAAAGGAGCACAAGGAGGAGTTTCTGGGACGCTGGCAACGTTCTCTTTCTTAACTTAGGTAGTAGTCACATAGACATTCATGTTACAGTCATTTACTAAATTGGACATTTATGTTTTAGGCGGGTTTTTTTTTTATCCTTTCATTTTTTTCTTTTATTGTTACTTAAATTTTTTTTCCAGTGTTCTAAGATTCATTCCCCATTCCCCACACCCAGTGCTCTATGCAATAGGTGTCCCCAGTACCCACCACCAGGCTCTCCCATCCCTCCACCCCCCTCACTCCAAGTCCCTCAGTTTGTTTCTGTGTCCAAAGTCTCTGTTGTTTCGTTTCCCTCCCTAGATTACCCTAGTTCCCATTTACTTTCCTTCTCCCACTGTCCTCCAGTTTACCCCTGATGCACCGCAAGTAAGTGAAACCATGTGATACTTGACTTTCTCTACTTGGCTTATTTCACTCAGCATAATCTCTTCCAGTCCAGTCCATGTTGCTACCAAAGTTGGATATTCATCCTTTCTGATGGAGGCATAGTATTCCATTGTATATATGTACCACATCTTCTTTATCCATTCATCTGTTGATGGGCACCTTGGCTCTTTCCACAGTTTGGCGATTGTGTAGGTGTTTTTTTAATATATGATTCACAGTAAGAAAATTTTTTTTGCATTAAAAAAAAATTCTGCATCCCCGATGGCACACCGTACCCATACGAACTTCAGATCCACCTATGCTTGGACCACTTATGATATGCGCTAGATTAATACTGGTCTGTTGAAACTGCAATAGAAGAGTATTCTGTTATTTGCAGCTACATACATCATAATTATATGTGATCGATATGACCTTGGAGTTCTTCCAAAACAGCCCTGCTTTGTCCTTTTTGAGAGTTGCATAGGGGCGCCTGGGTGGCTCAGTCTGTTAAGCATCGGATTCTTGATTTCAGTTCAGGTCACAACCTGAGGGTCATGGGATTGGTCCATATGTCAGGCTCCATATGCTCATTGGAGAGCCTGCTTGACATTCCCTCCCTTCCTCCCTCTCCCTCTGCCTCTGCCCCTCTCCACTGCACACTGACTCTCCCTCTCTAAAATTAAAAAAAAAAAAGAGCTATTAGTGCTCTGTCACATAGATGTATCATTATTTTTTAAAAATATTTTACTTATTTATTTGAGAAAGAGTTTGTACATGAGTAGAGGGAAGGGCATAGGAAGGGGGAGAAGTGACTCTACCCTGAGTAGGGAACTCAACGTGGGGCTTGATTCAAGGACCCTGAGATCATGACCTGAGCCAAAGACAGACGCTTACCTGGCTGGGCCACCCAGGCTCCCCAGTGTGTTATATTTTTTAAACCAGAATCAGTCCCCTACTGATTAACAATTAGGTTGTTTTCAGGCTTTCACTAGTCAAACAATGCTGGATTGTTATTTTTTTGTCCACCTGTCTGTGCACATTTGGAACACACCCATAAAATAATTTCCTAAGCCTTTAAGTGGTTGATCAAATGATCCATGGAAAGAATTAATTCTATGTTCACAGACACTGCCATCTTTGCTTCTAAGGTGGTGTAAAAATGTACATTCCCTCCACCAGTAGGTATCACAGTGCCCGCTTCCCCAGCCTTGCCAACAGAGTCCCATTAAAAACCGCACCAAATGATGGGACGCCTGGGTGGCTCAGTTGGTTAAGCGACTGCCTTCGGCTCAGGCCATGACCCCGGAAACCCGGGATCGAGTCCCACATCGGGCTCCCTGCTCGGTGGGAAGCCTGCTTCTCCCTCTCTCACTCCCCCTGCTTGTGTTCCCTCTCTGGCTGTGTTTCTGTCAAATAAATAAAATCTTAAAAAAAAAAAAAAAAACCGCACCAAACGACAGTGTAGGACACCAAAATTCTCAAAACAATCTGGCTAAGTGGCTAGGACAGGGATTCCTACTGTCCAGTTTTATAGGTAACTAAATACTGCCAAAGATCAGGGACCTACTTTTCCAACTTCAGCCTCTTGGGGCTGGATTAACACCTTCTAAGAGTAGACATGGTAACAACTAAACGAGTCATAATTATTACTACCCTCCTGACTTCCCATTCCGCAAACCGGAAGCCATTTTTTCACTTTTGGAGCAGACAAGACAAAAATGTTGTCCTGTCCTTTTCCACCTATTCCCTCCGGTTCAGTCCTTTTCTTCCTCCCACCGTCCTTTCTTCCCTCCCAAGAAGCCCCACTCCTCCGTCACAAGGCTACAAGAACTATAATGGATCCCAGTCTCTTTGCCGTGTTTTTAGCAAATACTCCAACAAGGTCCTGTTACCAGAGAGAACTTGGGTTAAAATCAGTTCCACCCCAATCTACCCGGTATTGCTACTAGCTATTTCTTGAAGTCGGTCAAATTACTTGTTCTTTTCCCCACTGTCCTCATTTGCAAAATGTTAATGCTGATACTACCTACCTCAGAGTTGTAGTGCAAGGGAAGATAACGTGTGCCTGGCAACTGGTTGTTCTTATTACGTTATTACTGCTGTCAGTGGAGAGGAACTGGATATGAATTAAAAACCACTGAATCTCGATCGATGTGGCATCTCCACAACGATCCCAGATTAGATACTGTCATCCCACTTTGCAGACACAGCGAGGGTAAATGCCTAATCCCGGCTCTACCGGCGGCCTGGCAGTGAGCAACGGGGCGAGTGTTTCCTCATCTGGAAAAGTGGCGTCTCACACAGTCGTGGTGTATTAACATAACACACAAGAATTGTAAACACCCGCGATACTTGCTCCCCAAACCTCCCACGCCACGCCACGCCCCGATCGCTCAACGCGCGAGCTCAGATTCCTGGCCAGCCTCGCCACAGCTCAGCGTTGGCCGCGGGACCAGGCGACGACAAGGCCCCGCCCGAGCAGACCCGGAAGCCGAATCCTCAACAGGTCAAAGCTGGAGTCACTGCTAGGGCACCAGCGCCAGGGGGCGCGAGAGTCGCCTAGGTTGGCTCCTGCCTCCCCTGTCACGTCAGAGAGCCAGCCCGGAAATGGAGGGTTTTGCCGTACAAAATGGCTGCTTCCTTTGTGGTTGTACGGAACACAGAATTCGCCCGTTTCAGAGAAACGCGGTGATCTGAGAGCAGGAACTGCAGCGGCGGCTTCCCGTAGAAGATGGCTGCCGCGGAGTTTCAGCGTGTCTGTCGTGACGGGGTAGGTGACCGAAGCCCAAGATGGCGGCTCCCAGGCAGACGCGGCGACTGTCAGAAAAAAAAGGTGCGTGCGTGTGTGCGTTGGGCGCGGGCGGGATCCGGCCCCGCCCCTGGCGCCTGTGGGACGGGCCTCGCACGCGGGGTCTTTGTGTGTGGGTGGAGTGGTGGGTAGTAGAGGGTGACTTCTGTGCTCTGCTCGCTCACGCCCTTGGTGGGACTCGGTTTGGGATTAACGGTACCTCGTTGCTTCGCGTTAAGGAACTTTTCCCTCCCAACAACTAAGAAAGGTGGGCAGAGCGGGGATTCCTAGTAACCTCAAACTGACTCATGTAGACAAGCCATTAAACCAGAGAGTAACCAGGTGAAATTAAATTAAATTGGAGTCCATTTTTTTCCGAAGGAGTAACTTCCCGTTGGTAGAAAGAGTAAAGCAGCAGTTTACAAATTCCAAGACATTACTACATGAAAAAAAGCAAAGCACAGAAAAACATGGTGTTTCCGGTTGTTTTGAGACATGCATAGTCCTGGGGCTCCTGGCTGGCTCAGTGGGTGGAGGGTGAGCCTCTTGCTCAGGGTTGTGAGTCAAGCCCTGCCTACACCAGGGTGTAGAGATTACTTAAAAATAAAATCTTGAAAAACAAGACCAAAAAAAAGACCCACATGGGTAAAGATATAAAGGAGCTTGTGGGGGGAGCACAATATGCCTCCCCAACGTCTGCCTGCCACTTCGACATGTGGATTTTTTGAAGTTAATCCAGACCTAGCAGACTCAAGACAAACTTTTACCTCTCCGTTAACTGCCTGAAAGGATTTAAATTGGAGGACCTGGACCAGAAAGAGAATTCTTACCAAGGTTACCTTTTTTTTTTTTTTTTAAAGATTTTATTTATTTGACAGAGAGAAACACAGCCAGAGAGGGAACACAAGCAGGGGGAGTGAGAGAGGGAGAAGCAGGCTTCCCGCCGAGCAGGCAGCCCGATGTGGGACTCGATCCCGGGTCTCCAGGATCATGACCTGAGCCGAAGGCAGTGGCTTAACCAACTGAGCCACTCAGGCG